>JAZHYW010005700.1:0-98640 GCA_037355805.1 Ixodes ricinus
CTCTCCACGTGGGAGGCAAGCGCGATCACCGTTGGTCCACGGCCGCGCTGCCTACCTGGCGCGCGGCAATAATGGAACAAAAAAACTTGGCACACGTGTATTGTTCGCTCTTTTATTTCCACTGAATTAAATGGGCTAATGCACGTGTAAATATGTAGAAAGGTGTTCTCAGGAAGCAGCCCACAAGGTCATTTAATTGTGAGAAATATAAAAACTATAGACGGCGCATTTTGTAGGTGGTAAAGACTTCCTTATGTTATTAAGATTGTCTCGACTTCCGGCACTACTGTCTGTTCTCGGGAGAGTTGGAGTGATACTTTATTAAATTATATTTGAATTGTGTTTATGATGTTCAACGGATATTGGGATGTGCCTCTTATGCTAGAAGATGGCGCTAAACGGTGTAAGGGCGTGGTCCCCGCGTCGTGAGAGCACTCGGTAAAAGAGCACGAGACTCGGGGATTTCAAATGCCAATACTGAAAGGTTAAAGCCGAGCGACTTACGGTTACTACAGCGTCTTACCCCCGATATATCCCACTTTGGTGACGAAGCCGGTCAAAAAAGAACAGAACGACGACTGAACAATGGTTACTAAAGACAAGCTTAAAAAATTTGAGAAAACAGCCTGGATATTTTGGGCATGACGACTCGGCTTCCACTGCAAAGATAAGGAAGTGGTGAACCCTACAATGAAGATGGTTTTTTCGCTGACGCTCTGCGGAGCAAATATCTATCAGCTTGTACGAGCGCAGTTGCACTCGCGACTGGAACTTCAAAGTTCTGAAGGACCCAGCAGCAGCGGTCACAGATACCACTAGAACCGCCGGTTTCGCTGGCAAGGGATTGTCTCCAGCACAACAACGTGAACTGAACCCAACGTTGTTTCCTTTATGAATAATGTTGAGAGATTGCTTTGCACGCGGCCTGCACTACGGTCGTTTGCTAGAACGACTCTTTGCGAAAATCAACCCGACTTTTACGGTAGGCGCATGCAATGGCGCCACGGACAGAGGGCGCTGCACGACATCAAAACTAGTTAAATATTGAGATGTTATAAATTCACGAATTAGAAGAAGAGACATTAGAAAACGGGAAGCCTAGGAATCAACTAGGTGTTAGAGATGTAAGGAACGACTTGCAGCGGCTGATTGCAGACTTCGCAAAGCGCGATGTATTCTCTGTCACAAAAAACTTGCCACATTGAAAAGGCTTTTTTCGCAAAAACAGGACTTAAGAAACATCCGCACGCTACTGGTAGCATCAATGACCAATATACTTTTCCAGCGTCTGAGGAGAAACCCCTGGAGTTTCGGCAGAGCTAAATGAGCTAAATGCTGTTCAAGCATCTACCAAGTCCCCCAAGTCGATTATTAAGCACAAAATTCGATCATCCAGCAATACATTTTTAAGAAGACTTTGGAGCGGCCTGCACCATCGTCAACGAGAACACATATCGTCAGATGTGCAGTGATCGGCGCAGCTAGGACGGCACAACCGGGACTACATACTTCATCTGCTAGTAACCCGACGAAAGGGCTGCAACCTACAAGGATGGAAATGATTCAAGGCACTAAGTATTCGAATGAGTGAAATATATCAAGTGGATGCCCACGAGAACGTTGCAAAGGGTTTAGACACACACGACAGTGTTTTCAACCGCTAAATCACAGGACACGATGGCCCACTTATGCTAAACGAAGACGCCAGGCAACATGTTCTCAAGGCACGACCGGTCCCGTTCGCGATATCTTTTTTTATGAAGCAGGACCGTGTTTTTTCGGCCGGGTAAATAAACTCTGCATCGCAGAAAGCTATAACTACGCCAGATTTTGAAGCTATTGGTTGAATAGAAATCGGATGTTCGAGAGAATGACATTACTTGGATAAAAAAGAAAATTGAGGAAAAACAAATTTCTCCATCAGCAGACGTCGATCTAAGCTTAATACCGTCAAAACAAGAAATTGCATTGTGAGAGCCTGTAACATCTATTACAGTGAATGAAACTGGTCAGCATGAATGAAAGAAAAATCATATTTTTTGCGGATAAATGTTTTAGACTAACCGAAATTTGACAATCGCCCACAATGTCAGTTCTTGTTTTGACAGTTTTAGGTTAAGGTGGAGTCGGCACATATAAAATTGTTTTTTTCATAATTATGTTTGGATCTCGTTAACTTAAGGTTCTCAGACAAACTCGCTCTATTCCCACCACTAGCGTCACAATCTCATGGGATCTTAGCTTTTTGCGATCTGTAGTTCATTTACCTGGGCCGAAAAACACGGTTCTCTTCACGAAAGCTCCCTAATTTATAATGCGGCTTAGTCCACTTTTGATAGGAGTGGGAAAAATAATAATATAAATCCTTTACAGGAGTGTGTACTTTATGCCCAATATATATTTATTTAGGCGGTTGTTATCTTACTAAGACCTTGCAGGTACTGTCGTCCAAGAAACATTATGCTGTAATAAAAAAGAGGAGGTTTTAACAGAAATTCGGCACTAAACTTAATTGTCACTGCCGGGACATTATGTTTTATTGTTAAATTTTTATACTTTGTTAAGTTTTAGGCAATATTTGAGGAATAAAACAGAAATAAAGCCCTCTTTGGCAAAGTTCCATGGAACTCAAATGACGTAGTTTAAGATAAAAAACTTTTACCTTTCATCTCCGGTAAGTTTTATGCCGTGATCGCGGCTTATGATTCTCCCAGCGACCTATTAATGTACACTCACCATGGACGCTTCAAAGTAGTTAAATGTCGTGTTGTACGAGCTCGTGGTTGTTATCTTGCAGTACGGTGCAGAAGGCGGTATGGTATAATGTGAACGGAGTATTAAGGCATCCGGACGGACATCACTGCGATAAAAAACAAAATAACTTTTAACAAAATGGTAGCCGGTTAGATTGTTGATCCAGAACATTCGGTTGGTACGCCATGCTAAGCACGTATAGGGCATAATTATTCAATATTGAGAAGGAAGTGAATAATTGCTTTTTAGTAATACCGTCCCCTTATAAATGAGACTTTCAGAAATAAAAATACTTCTGAAATCTCCCAATTAATGGCGGTATAATGAATTGCAAATCATTTAAATCACCCATCCCCTAATCGAGGGCGGCAGAATAAGAGTGCGGTACACGCTTAGTGGGGACGCAACACTGGGGCTTTCTTCCATCCTGCTCAGCTGCAGAGAAACACTGAGGTCTAGTGATTTGGTTAGTTCTCCAATGAAGAAATTCACATAAGAGTAGTAATCCCGCAGGTAGTATCTAAACTTTTGGGTAAACGCTCAGAACAAACTAACACATACATTTTGCACAGTCTAAGAATGCATGAATGCAATATTTAGTAGCGATCATTTACACTTGTCAAAAAGACATTTAATGGTCACTTCGTGGAGTGAGCAAGAACCTCTTGTTTATATTTTTCCCGTTAAGTGTAGTGGATAAATTGAATTTTCGTAGAAATTACGTGACCAAAGTTTTCTTGTTAAATTTGGCAAGACATTATGGTGCATATGTTACATCACATCGATTTCCCCACAAGATTTAGCGGGGAAGTTATATTGGTGTGATGCTCACCAGATGATGGGTCACGTGACGTTAATGTATCCAATAAATTTAGTGGCGAGATGCACAGACTGACGAACGAACAATACATATTAAAGCTTAGACCCTGAAACGCTTTCCGTCCGTCGATCAGTTCCTGCATTTCCCACCGAAGTTAGCAGAAAACCCCAATTGTTGTCTTCTCGTGGTGTCGATTTATGTCACGTGACCCGACGTTACGTGGTCTATACACCGATGATGCTTCCCCGCCAAAGTCGACGGGTAAAGTGATATATTATGACCTAGGGTCATGCGCCCTACACCAACTCGATCTCTACGAACAATTTAGCGTGAAATTTGGCGTAACGTGAGTAATCGTCCCGTCACCTGTACATCATTTCACCTTTCCGAAAAATTCGATGTCACTAGAACTGACGTCACGAGAAATACCCCAATTTATATTGGAACTTTAATTTACAGAAATATTTACATAGCATGATGTGATGTCAAGTGACCTCTATACACGAATTCACTTTCCCGCTTTATTTGGTGGAAAAACAAATGTCATATGACCATTCGTTTTCCCGCTAATTTAACGAGTGAAGTGACGTGAAGTTGCCTGTCAACATGTGACAAATGCATACAATTTTCCACTAAATCTAGCACGAATGTTGTCGTCATATAACCTACACAAGAACTTCGTTCCTTGTAACTTTAGCGGCAAAACCGATGCCACGTGATCAATTTCACAAATATTCCCTCTCAATGCAAAACGCAAATTGATAAAAAAGGTCCTTCTTCCCTCCACTAAACGACGATCAAGTGTCTTCTAAACAACTTTACTGAATCGGACCTTACATACTGCACTTTATGCACTATACAGTTTTGTAGAAAAGGTCGCTGCCAATTTTTGTGCGTAATTAGTTTCGTTAAAAAGCATTCCATGCTTTTTAACGAACGGTGTTGGCTCGTTTTATTAGCTTAAATATAAATTGTTTTATTGCGTTTGATAAAACGAATCCACTTAAAAGACAAAAATCCCTATAGGTCGAACGTTCAACTAGAGCCGCAGCCATTCGATAGGCTCCTGAGTGCCAGAATTTACCCTATGCTAAATCCCCCTTGCGTGGAGGCACGCACTCGAAAGATAATTGGATCGGCGGTCCTTCAGCCCCCTAGTGATCGGTTATTTCAACAAATTCGTTTGCTGGACACTTTTAAGTGTAGTTCGGAGTCAATCTGAACAAGCGTCTCTAAAATTTTGTCGTCAATGTCAGCGTTTTTATTTTTCTGCATGCAATCGAGCTTTCAACTTCGCTCAGCTGCAGAAATCTCTTACAATATTATCATTCTCGTGATTGTTGCTTTATCAGGAATTGCTAAAAAGGCCGAGAATCCACAACTATCAAAAGCAGGATTCAGCTTAAAGCCAGTGGGGTTGTTCCTGACATTGGTAACGTTTGGAATTTAATATTTGCGTCCTCAAAGCTTGACGAGCATAATGATATTGTAAGAGATTTCTACAGCTCAGCCAGGTTGAAGGGTGGATCTCATTCACAGTATAAAAAAGGCGCTGACATTCACGAAACCTTCCAAATATAACATTAAAGTTCCTTGGAATCTACACGACGCTTGGTCAGGGTGACTGTGGATTACACAAAAAGAGTGTAACCATCGAATCGGTCAATATAACCGATCTCTTGGGAGCTGAAGGACCACCATTGCCATGATTCCTCGAGCGCAGGACGGGGCGCTTGGAGGATTTAGCAAAGCATCTAAAAGTCAACACAGAAAACACTGTCAAGGAGTAATTCGTTTTGAGTGTATTTAGAATTTGGGAAATGCACTTTTGATACTAAAAAGTGCCAAGAGTGCGTGTGAAGTACACTGGTAGCAAAAAGGTGACTGCAACGTGGGAAATGTAATGGTCAAAACTAGGGGTGTGCGAATATTCGAAATTTCGAATACAAATCGAAGATTTTATTTATTCGAAACGTATTCCATTCGAAAATTGCATATTCGGAAGTTCCCGAATATTCGGTCAAAGCCGAATATTCGGGGAAAACGGCGAATATTCGCACAAACTGCGAATATTCGAGCAAGTAACGAATAACCTGCCTGCCACGCATTCCTCTTTGAATATGTCTATTCACTGAGAAGGGCGACTCACAGAGCAGACCGATAACGCACTGCGTGCGTTATCGGTCGGCTCCGTTTCTACCTGTCCGATGGCAGCAAACAGGATCAGTTTCGGTTTATTTTTCACCAAGCCCTTTGCTGTGTGACACTTTTATAACGATATGTGATGTAATTGCGCGTTCTATAAATTGATACAATAAAATAAACCTCGAGAGTGAAATAGAAATATAAAATAAATCTCGAGAGTGTAATCTATACTTCGTTTCAGCTTCCGTCAGAGCGCAGCCAATGCTACGTGTGGCCGGAGCCAATCACACGCCACGCGATTTCGCCTGCACTTTTGCATCACTCCGCTGCGCCGCCGGTCGTCCGCGCCGCCCGCGCTCGCCGAGTATTTCATCTGCTACGGGTGTATCAACGGCATCGTCTGCTACATGTTTAAAAAGTGCCCTTTCATGTTCTGAAATAAGTCACAGGGGATGTCAGTACGTAGGCTGGCCGTTGGCGTCTGTGTCCGAGCTTTCCACCTTTTCGGCACTTCGGCATAGTTTCGAGTTGTAAGTAAACATTGCAAGGTGCACGATGACCCGGCCGTTGATGTTTCCTTGTATTGTCTGGATATACCAGGGCTCGAGGTGCAGTGCTTTCCAGCAGCTTCTCGGCGTTCAATGTGATCGGCAGGTAAAGGGGTGCTCTGATTTCGCTGCGTATCAGTGATTTGTAGTGGCCCGGACGCTTTTCTTCTTTACGACGCATTCGCGGTACGACGCGGCCGGAGTCTCCTGCCGAATTTGAAAGTAGACATTCATCACGACCTCTCGTGCCTGGCGCCAAGACGTGCCTTTGGGAAAGGACGTTTTGAAGCGATCGACTCGGTGAGGAAAGCAGCGAAGCACATGATTCGGCCATTACAAGAACGAAATCACGCAGAAAAACTGAGCGCTGCAGCCGTGTTGCCAGCGTTTGTACGTGTTTCCACCAAACCACGTGCATTTACATATATTAATAAACACATAAAATTCTGATACTTAATTCCTTTAGTTGCAAATCATTCTCAGCAGTACACACCTGGAATATTGTGCAATGTTTACGCAAAAAACAGTTATTTAAAAAAAAATACTTTTGCGGACTACATTGTGGTGCGTAGGAATGCTCTTCTCGAAGTTGCGAACCGTCCGCCAGCCTTTGCCTGCGCTCGGACGGAAGCTGAAACGAAGTATAAATAAATGTTTAAAGAAAGGCTATGTGCGAGCAGAACCTTTCATCGCCAATGACAACCACTCCTGCCGCTCGCCCAATTTCGAGTTTGACCAAGTTCGACTTTTTCGAACCTCCAACGTGATGTTTGACAAAGGTTCGACTGAAATCCAACTTTTGTGCGCATGCGCGAAAAAAACAACAACAAAAAAACTAGTTGACTTCACTTGGTGTAGGAAAAGTGCAATATTTGTTGGATTTATTGGCATCATTGGTTCCCATTATTAACTAACGAAAGCGTTAAAAGCGCATAGTTTCTCTTTTATATCGTGTAAACATTGGTTACCATTTTATAAAATATAACATAAAGTACTTTAAAATTTATTTGTTTCCCAAAATTCGAAATATTCGTGTAGCAGCCGGGCAACACTGTCCCTAAGTCGAACTTCTTCGAACTTTAGTGAAATTTTGCAGGTTTCCCGAGTGAAAGGGTCTTTCTACTGGCAGAAATGTTGTGACGGCGCGTAGGGAGCGCTTACTTTCTGAACACGTCGAGCACTTAATTTTCCTACACGATAATTTGTAATGAGTGCATTACTAGAAGTATCTTTAGCCAACTGCAACAAAGTAAAATGCAGTTGCATTGATTTATTTTAAAAAGGCAACAAAACCTACTGTTACGTCTTGTTTTGCAATTTTTTATTACTAGACACATATTCGATATTCGATTCGATATTCGAAGCCCGTTTTTTGTCTTATTCGTATTCGATTCGTATTCGAAAATTTTAATATTCGCACACCCCTAGTCAAAACACTCTCTAAAAAACTGTTCTTTAAAACTGTACTTCAGCTCATTAAGAACACTTTCAGCTCGTAAAGAACGGTTTCGTCTCAAGCGCTGCCGTCCCCTTGCGCACTTGGAAGGAAATTGGGCAATGATGAAGTCTTTTGCATCAATATACGAGCTTAAAATAACACCTTAAATGTTTTTTCCGAAGAACACTTTTAGGGTGTGCTTCAAAGAACGTTTTAAGGTGCAAAATATAAACCTACGGACCAGCCGAAAAGCCCGTGAAAGTGTTTATCAGTCCAGATTGTTTTTTCGTGCGATGGAAATACGAATTTTTATAAAATATCTCCAGAATATACTATAGGTGCATATTAAATATGGCACCCGTATCCTATTATTCACTTTTAAAGTGTGCTCAATTTGTGCTCTTAAATTATAGCAAAAATATCCTTATTTTACTTACCTTTTTTCTTTTTTTCTTTTTTTGACTGATTATCGTGGAAATTGTTAAAAGAGAAAACCCATACCTAAAATGCTTGAGAGATTTAGACGATTTCAATGCTTCCTTAAAATTAAAACTTGGATATATTTAAACATTAAAGTCACCACGAAACATGAACCGTGCAACAATTTTTATTTTAGAGCGCAGCTCTTAAGCGCCCGTTTCCGGCTTGAGCGGCGTCGGCGTTGCCGTCGCAGTCGCCGTCGGCGTAACCGCGCGGTGAATGATGGGTAAATTTCCCCGCTAAGCTTAGCGGAAAATTTTCCCCGCTAAATCTAGCTGAAAAGTTTCCCCTTTAAATTTAGCGAAAAAATTCTCCGCTAAATCTAACGGGAAACTTTCCCCGCTAAATCTAGCTGAGAATTTTCCCCGCTATATCTAGCGAAAAAATTTCCATGCTAAATTTAGCGGAAAAAATTCCCCACTAAATTTAGCGGATAAATTTCCACGCTAAATCTAACGAATAGTTTTCACCGGTAAATCTAGCAGAGAATTTTGACCGCTAAATTTTACGGAAAATTTTCCTCGCTAAATTTAGCGAAAGAATTCCTATATTTAGCGGAAAAGTTTCCCTGCTAAATCTAGCCGAAAACTTTCCGCGTTAAGTCTAGCGAAAAATTCGCCCTGCTAAATTTAGCGCCATATTTTCTCTGCTAAATTTAGCGGAAAAAATTCCCCGCCAAATTTAGCGGAAAATTTTCCCAGCTAAATCTAGCGAAATATTTTCCCAGCTAAATCTAGCGGAAAAACTTCCCTGTCACATCTGGCGGAAAGTTTTCCCCACTAAATTTAGCGGAAACGTTCACCGCTTAATTTAGCAAAAAAAAAATTCCCCTAAGTTTAGCGAAACAATTTTCCCCGCTAAATCTAGCGGAACATTTTCCCCGCAAAATCTTGCGGAAAACTTTCCCCGCTAAATTTCGCGGGGAGGTTTTTCCGCTAAATTTATTGGAAATTTTTCTCTTTAAATGGATGCGGGCAGAAGAGGAGGAGGGGCGTAGCCTCCTCTCCGTACCTTCCCCTCCTCCTCCTCAAAAGCTGCGCTCTAATTCGGCGTTACAGGTGATTGTAAACGGCTTTCATCTTTTTTTATGTCAAAGATTCTCGCATTATAGGCAGCTACCAAAGTGCATTGCCGAAGACGCACAAATTGCAAAACGAGCTATATAAATATATTTTTTAAGCTCCACTAAGCTTGGACAGGTTTGGGTTGACAGTCGCTTGGTCCCAAGAGCAATCCCCGTCGGGAATGCTCTTGGGACCAAGCGTCGGGGTTGCTCGGGGAGAAACGGATCGAGCGTAACAGCTTTTCACAGAAAGCTGCTGATAAAACACAGTTTGGTTTTTTTTCATATTATGCAGACCTGTCTTGACGATATTGTATGATGTTTTTGATATCTGCTAGTACATGGAGTGAACGGCGCCATATAACTTGTTTGCAAACAAAACTTTATTTCTCGAGAAAAAAAAATGAAATGTGCATATGAGCGGCAACCGCCTTTTGCCGTTTCCTAACTTTTGCCCAGTTTGACGACATGTTATAGACAAAGTAAAAGAGCTAGAAAATGAAAACATTTTTAATGATATTAGTTTATACCGGTAATATTTACAAGGATATGTACAAATGTAGAAAACAAATATTGCAAGCACATAATGAGTTCAGAAACCTGGTTACTTTAAACATTTCACTTTATATTTTTGAATTTAATACATAGCAAATATTTAAGACGTAGCATTGGATGCTTTTTTATATATTATTCACATAACGAGCTATCACTTGAATATAATTTGTTTCTCGACTTTACATAAAAATATCTACTTTAAATTTTCGAGTGATAACCCAATAATTGATAGAAAATCGGGTAAAAATAAGGGGTCGGCTAAACTTTGGTGATGATTAAAAGTGGTTAAAAGTTATATTTTCAGGTTATATGTCGCTGCAAACGTGTTATCACGTCGAGGGGCAATTAAGCAAAAGTGTTTGTACTTTCCAGTAAGCAATGTTCGCTTAATCCCGCCATAGCTAACTAGACGCATTTACGAAAATGTGATAATTGATCCGAACGTTAAGATTACATGAATGAGCTATCTTTTATTGTTTAAAAGAAAATAGCAAATCAAGCCAAACATAAAGGTGGGTTGCCTTTTGGGGGTGGGGCATGACTCTGAATTTTGAGGTACATCATTTCAAGCACGTCCAAAGTTAAGACTGTCCGAAACCTCAATTTTGCAATAAAAATACAAATCTTAATCATTACGTTTAAACCATGATGCTGGAAAGGAAACTTGAAAAGAAAGCTGACAGGAGCGTGACGCCTGTCTGACCTTTCTTCGCGATGGATCGCGATTGAGAAAGGCTGCATGCAGTTTTTCCCAATTTTCACATCTCATCCATTTTTATTTTTTATTATTATGTCTTCAAGTTCCCTTCCTAGATTAGTGTTTAAACATCTTGATTATTGCTCACCAGCTCCAATTCACGTTGACCATTTTTTTCAAAAATAAATCCTAGTTTTGTTTTAGTTAGTTAAAACATTTTACAACATATCCCCGTATTTCTTTATTAAAACATGGTGTACATTATTCCTTTTTAGAATATAGCGCCTTGAAACGCGCATATTTCGTAATTTGATATAATGCCAGAGTAATGGTGAGCTGCTATCTCGCCACGTTTGTAAGATTTACCAGTAAATTTGTTCGAATAAATTCTTCTCAAAGGTATCTATCTCCTATATATAAATGCTTGCTCTAGTTTAAAAATAAAACTATTGACAGTGCCTCAACAACGTCTCAGAGTAAAACAGTCCGGTAATATGATGTGCAATTAAAGAAACCCACATGGGTATCACGTGAGGTCTGTCCGCCCCTTTCTGCTGTAGAGAAGCGCCTCGTTAAGGGCACACTAAAAGCCCCACATTGTTCTGTTTTTTATTTCAATATTTTGCAACAGACACGTATATAAAAAAAAAAAAAACCTAAAAGCAAAATGCTCGAAACCGCATCTGAAACACGAGCAGGGAAGCTCATGGCTGGAAATCACCTGGCTACACCAGACCGCGTTCCTTTTTCTGTTTTTTTTTTTTTGTTTGGCTTTTGAAGCAGACGACAACGACGACGAACTTCCGTTAACGGTTTGTTGTTCGTCGGTTTCGCACTTATATTCCCCCACCCGATGTTCCCCGCTTGAAGATCGATTTGCCGGTACCACGAACGACACTTATGAAGTACCGGCCCCACGTCCGTCGCAACGTTAGTTTGTCGTGCGCCACCATCGCGTCGTCCAGCCCGTGGTACTTCACCATAATATAATGACGTGTACATGTACTTCCTATAATCAATGTTTATTGTTTTTATTTTATAAACTTATTTGCAGTTCTTCGAGCCCACAGAAATGCGGTATATATGTGTATATATATATATATATATATATATATATATATATATATATATATATATATATAAAGAAGCCGCACTCCAGCCGAAACGTCGAAGAATAAATCGTCCGTTGTTGCTGTTTTCACCAAAGATTTTTTTCATCCTAGTTATATGTATACCCACGCCTTCGGCCTCCCGCCACCATGCCCGCTGTGTATATATATATATATATATATATATATATATATACAGGGTGTTTTTCTTTAGCTGCACCAAATTTTCAAAAAAAGGAACGAGAGATAGAGTAATTTAAACCCTGGGGAGGTGCTAATGCCCATGGCGGCCTCTAGAAAACAGGTGAAATTAGGTAATTAGTTAGCTAATTAACTAAAATGTTTTAATTAACTTCTTAATGTTTCACTAGAGGGCACATAATGTATTTAGAGAATTGAAGCCCGAGCTCAATATAATCTAGCCCTGCCATCAAACTTTGGATAAAAAATTTGTAGTTGGTGCTACGAGGTCAAGGAATGTCACTTTGGTATACGACGTCAAACCGAAACTAAGCGAGAAAGAGCGCCGGTAAGTTATCGCTCCGGCCCTTCCGGCCCGCGTGAATCGTCGTTATCGCAGCCAGCTTCGCGGCAAGTAAAGCCGGACGCGATAATGACGAATCGCATGCCCGAAAGGGCGGAGCGAAAACTTTACCGGCGCTCTTTCTCGCTTAGTTTCGGTTTGACGCCGTGTACCAAAGTGAAAATTCTTGACCCCGTAGCACCTACTACAAATGTTTTAATCAAACTTTGATGGCAGGGCAAGGCCATATTGAGGTCGGGCTTCAATTCTCTAAATACATTATGTGCCCTCAAGTGAAAAATTAAAAAGTTAGTTAAAACATTTTAGTTAATTAGCTAACTAATTACCTAATTTTACCTGTTTTCTAGAGGCCGCCATGGCCATTAACACTTCCCCAGGGTTTAAATGACTCTATCTCACGTTCCCTTTTTTGAAAATTTGGTGCAGCTAAAAAAACACCCTATATATATATATATATATATATATATATATATATATATATATATATATATATATATATATTCATGGATGTTTCACGAAAGGTGGACAAATTCGATATTGCGAAAACTACGCGTCGCACCAAAAAAAAAGGCTTGTGTCGTTTTGGACCTGGGCCAGGGGCCTATTTAGGAAAATTATTAAAGGCCGAGATAATTATATTGTTCATTATTTTTGCGTAATTAACTTTTTTAATATTGGGTTTAAGGGCATGGTTTCAGTTAGAAAATTGCTCAGCATCATCAAAAAACACTCAATCAACAAATTGCAGAACGATAGAAGGCACGCGAAGCATTTTACCGCTTTCCGAAAAACCGCACAAATTCGACCGGTTTTTAAGTTTCGGTTTGTTATCGGAGCGCATCTCAGCCCCGGCGGTACCGCCTCCTTGTGGAGAGATAGTGCAACCAGCCTCTGCTGCGTCGCGCGATGACTGCGCAGCATAAGTTGGATGCACTATCACTCCACGGGGCGCGGTGCTGCCGGGGGCGAGATGCGCTCCGATAGCAAACCGAAACTTAAAACCCGTCGAATTTGTGTGGTTTTTCAGAAAGCCGTAAAATGCTGCGCGTGCCTTCTATCGTTCTGCAGTTTGTTGATTTAGTGGTTTTCGATGACGCTGAGCAATTTTCTAATTGAAACCCTGCCCTTAAACACAATATTAAAAAAGTTAATTACGCAAAAATAATTAACAATCTAATTATCTCGGACTTTAATAATTTTTCTAACTAGCGCCCTGGCCCAGGACCAAAAAGAAACAAGCCTTTCTTTGTTGCGACGGGTTGTTTTCGCAATATCGAATTTGTCCACCTTTCGTGAAACACCCTGTATATATATTTTACAATTTTTAATATGCAATGTGTGTCTCAGATAAACTACTACTATGAATACATTTGGTATAGAATCTTTGAACGCCCCCTGGTTACCTAATTGAGAGTGAGCGCGACTGAAACGGACAGATTCTAGACCGTTTTTTTTTTTTCAGAAAAAAGAAAATTAATTTCGAGCCTAAACTTTAGTAATGGATAGTTTCGGCGCTTTTAGGTCATGTTCAAATGAAAACGTCGACGCGCAATAACAGAATGCCAGTACCTATTTAATCTACCGGAAGCTATCTTGTCACGAGCCCTTTCTCCAATTATGTCTGTCGAAGTGACGCCAGTACAAGCCATTCGTATCGGGAGCAAGTGCTCCAAAATACGTCTTCGGTGCATCGAAACAAAATAGACCCATTCCGAAATTCAGACTGGACACCTCAATAGCTATCGAAACCAAAGTGTTTATTACCGTTACATGCGAACGGCTGGCTCGTCATGACGGTAAGAATGAATAGAAAGACAGACACCGATGCGTAGCCTGAGCATCCAGACGATAGTTCCCTGTATTGTTGTTTGATCTCACTTCGACGAAACATAACCTTTGCGTTACGGATTTGAAACGATTATGCAAGTCCTTGAAATGCTCCATTCGGCACGCCCTATACAGCTTGTGGCAAGGAAAGGTTCATTTTATCAAGAGGTTGACTCAACTGCAAAGTACTCGTCCAGAATGCTGGTTACTTGACACCATCGAAACTGACGCAGATAAAAAAAAAACTAACTGTTCAAGATAAACCCCTCAACTTCCGTGCGTCAACCGTTGATGAATATGTACCATATCCGATCCGCCATTAGTTACAAACTGGTACTCAAGCCACAATGATGACATGGAATTTCTGAAAGGGTCTATACACAAAAGGCAACGGAGTGAACTCGCACAGAAGTCGCGAAGTCAGGGCAGTTAAGCGCAAGTCGTTATCGGTTTAGGCTGGGGGAAACAACAGCAAGTGGACGCATTTTGAATGGTGGCACAGAGACGTTTTCACACCGTTCACATGCCATAAAGAAAACGCATACCTCCCTGTTATAGACTACTGTGAGCACCTGCACCTGTTTGGAATTGGTCCTGTTGCCGTTGATGAAGTAGTAGTTACCATAAACGTCATGATGAGTCTGATACAAAGGCCTCGCGATTCACGCGCGCGTTTAACTGAGGTATAAATATAAAAAACTGGGTGACACTTGTAGCTCAACAATATTACAGCCACACTCTTGCTGCAGATTCTCTTGACACGCGATTGTTCTAATGCCTATTAAAATAGTTTGTGCATCCGACAACGACGCAGTGATAGCAGACAACCGTAGTTTTTCGGAAATAGTACCGCGGTAATGGGAGGCAGTTCGAACTATTTCACGCACGACGTCCTCTCCTAAGCCTTTTCGCGCATACCCTTTGCGGCTGAGTACCCTGTGTCAGCGGAAGATCCAAAAGCGCTACCGGTTCAGGGTACACCAGTTGCACGCTGCTATGACACGTTGCGAAAAGGTCTATGCCGAGCTGCGAAATATACGACCTGCAAGTGCATTTGCTCCTTATGCGCCTCGTGCGTTTGTTTACCAACAGAACGCGTGATTGTACTCGCATCGCGGATTCGATGGAAATCTTCACTGAAAGATCGCATCCACGGAATTTGATGTATACCAAAGAAAAAAACTTACTGAGAAATTGGGGTAGACATGCAATTCTTTAGGTACCTGACATGCTCAATAACAACAGTAAGAAACGACTTACCTCGGCGGTATTTGATTTGTTTCTCATGTTGGCCTGCACTAAGCCGTTAATGCACTTCGGATCGTCGTCGTAACTGATCCGTATGACGTGGTTTGATTTTACGGCATTTTACCCCTCTGAACTAAGCTGGGTTCTTTACAGAAAAAAACACACATTGCGGAGGCCTCTATGGCCATGATGATATAATTGTTTTTGTCGCTCTTTTACCAACGCCTTTCAATGACGACGCGCGCTGCAAAAGAGGCCAGCAACTCTATCGTGTCGTCTGCTACCAAAGCAAAGCGGAGTGTAATAATTCAAAAATGGCTTTCTTGTTTGCAATACGACACTGAGACGACAACAATATCTTCATAAATAGATATCAAGAAGTTGGGTTGCTTGCAAAAAATTATTTACCTACTTGAAAGCAAAAATATAGTCTCATGTAGAGTCTCCATGAATTATTTCATAGCAACATCTCTAGCAACGGTTTGTTCGGACCCAGACGCCATGTTGCGACTTAGTCACTTACGGGTTCAATTGTATTTGCGGAACATTTTAAATTGAGGAATATTTGAAGACCTGTAGCCAATTTCGTTTATAAAATACAGCAACTATTAGATACAGATTATAAATCCTGTTAAGATTAATGTGTGAGAAAAAATTGAATAGAAAACCTTAAAAACGCTAGGAGATAATCGGGAGTTTTAGAATAACGTAGGCAATTTTAGCGCACGCTAGCGCTAAATTTAGCGCTTGCGTAAGCGCACGCTACGCGAAAGAGTTTTAAAATGGCGTTTCCCTGCCGCGACGCAAAAGTTCAAGCATCCCGGGGTTGCAAAGATACAGTCACAATTTTTATTTCACACATGAAATGCTGTAGCTTGAGAAAATAAGTTTTTTGTTCTAGAGTAACATTTTAGATTTGTTTAAACATGAGGATGCAACTCCAGCGGTCGGCCGGTCGTGTCCGCTAGCGTCGACTCGGCAAAAGAGGTCTCGTGTACTGACCTTCGCACACTCTACCTTCGCTGCCTTTAGCGCGAAATGTTCGTGCGTCGCAAGCATCAAGTTGCCGGTCCTGTATTTAAAATCGGAGTCGCGAGGATGCCGCCGACGTCACACTCCCGACACAGCCAAAGCGACCGCAGACGTGGTCCTGGGAGCCGCCATTTTTTTAACTGTGCTCGTCTTGGCTTTCTTCGCTTTAGCCAACTTCTCGTCACGAATCCTCCTTGGAGGAGCGAAAAGACTCTTTCCGTACGCACGCAATTTCCCAAAAATATAGTACGCTGAAATAGCGCACGCAAAGCGCAAAGCATGGTTAGCGTCCGGCGCATGCGCATTGGCGACGACACTATTCTTCGCGTACGCAGAGCTTTAGCGTGCGCTATTCTAAAACTCCTAATAGCTAAACAATATAGGGTAACAAGCCAAAAAGCTATGTGTGGGCGTTTTGAAATCCTATATTCTAGACGGAGACAAGATGTTGTGGCACGTTTTAATTGAAAAAACACGGCGACATAAAGTATAATGCTTCACTTAAATATAAATTTAATTAAAAACGTGTTTCTAATTGCACGTTGAAGTTGCGGACATTTTACCTCAATACATGTTCGATGTGCTGTAAATACTATTTTAAGGTAGAGAAATAATTTGTCTGCATACAATAATCCCTCATGCGAATAATATATGCTAACATTACAATCGCTTCCTCTAAATAACTACGGAATAATCTCAAGGAAAGCAGCAATGAACAGGTATGGAGGTGTCTGCATTTTCCACTCGCCGTAATATTTGCCAGAATAGTACAAATGGCGATGTATAATAGTATTATAGACTGTTTTCCTTGTAAAATATTTTAGTTTTTCTATCTCATTCAGTTTGTTTATTACTTGCCGTAAAAAATGGCAAAAATGACAAAACACCAAAAGGGCGTTGCGGCTTTGAAGCAGTCTTAGATTGTTTGCGCTAAAACTTTTTTTTTCTAGAACTGTTTTCGAATTTGTTTTTTTTCTTTACATTGGGGAGTAACAAATAAAAGTATATACAAATGACGAATGAACGCGCGTGCATGATCCTTTCTGAACAGACACAAACTTTATTCAAAAGCAAAACGCTAGCGGGCTTCACCTTTGCCGGTTACCCTTTTAAAGCTTAAGTTTCAGTGCCCATTACGGTGGCACGGAAAATTACTGACGATGATATAATGTGTACGCTTTCTTTTGGGTTGCTACTGCGAACGTTACTAGATTGGGTCAGTCGTGCAAATCCCGCTTACGGACTTACCCGCTTCACTCACTTCAGTTCGCCTCCCGTCGTTTGGAGCGTCATCTAGATTGTCGTTGCAAAACTGTGCATTCTATACACTACTGTACTACGCCATCCAGAAGCTGCGCAACACATCATACGCATTCCCAATACACTGCAGTTACCATAGCAGACTTCCTCAAACAGGTGGCGCTTCGAACAACGGTATGCGAGCCGTGGCGCCTAAAGGGGGGGGGGGGGGGGGGGGGCTTTGTTTATAGAATCAGCGTTTGGGGACATTTCCGTAACTGAGTTGATCTAGAAAAGCTGGCTATTTTTTGCCTTCGCGCGCGTTCTGTCAAGTGACGTCCGACAATAGACCGATCTTACTAACGTTCGGCGCATGCGTGACGCCGCAATAACGTTAGTTCACAGGAAGCAGGCGACCGTGCGTGCGAGGGCTATTGCCGTCGCGTGCTCCACAAACGCAGAGCTCAAGTGGTGTTATCGCACTTGCAGAAAGACGAACGTTCTTTCGATGCATTGCGACAGTAGTGGCGTAGTCAAACTTGCTTGTGAAATCGCTCTATTCGCGCTTAGCTTGTGCCAGTGGAATAGGTGTTTTGTTAACTTCCTAATTTGCACAAGAGTTAAGTCTCCTGCAGTTTCTCAAATAAACTAGTCAGTTTTTTGTTTTTTTTTTGTTTTCCTGTTATGTCCAGGATTGTCTAAGTTATTTTTTGTAGTAGACTGAGGACATTGAGTTCACTGAAATGCACAGTGAATTGTGATTAGGAAGCTACGAGTTTGTACATCTGGTATATCCGGCATGTGTAGGTGGATATACCAGATGTGTCTGAAAAACGCTAAGTGTATATATGTTAAGTAGAAAGTAAAACAATATTATACCTTTAGTATAATACACTTACATTATGCAAATGCATAGTTAAGTGCCATGTTTCTCGAACAAAACGTGAAGCTTATTTTCTAGCTATAATTTTTACAACGCTCCCAGTTAGTGAACCTAAACTCTTAGTGTAAGTGTAAAAATTCCTTTAGTCAGGAGCAGATACAAGATAATATTCTGGAAAAAAGTTTGCTTTCCAGAAGTGAAGAATATACGCGCACAACATTGATGGGCGCTTAAGATGCGTAAGCCCACGTGCGGTTACAGCATTGACTGTTCAGCACTGAAACTGTACAGGCGCATAATCATTATAAAATGACTAATGTAAAACGGCCCAGCAACGCTCACTTGAACAAAATACCAATATGATCATAAATATCTTCAGAAACATGTAACGGCTTGTAAAGGTCCATTCCCAGGAAGCAGTAGATGGGCACCCTTCGATCTCCTCGCCAGTGTCGAAAATACCATCCGACCCACTGCAAAGATACACAAATTAGAGGTCGCTTTTTGACGGAGTACTCATATTTTATTGAGTTGTAAATACAGCTTTTTTGCCTGATTTATAGTGTGTTTGTTTGTTCGAAGTACGCTCTAACGCCACCAAGGTAAAGGTCAAAAGGAATTACATATATTACCGAAAGTTTCTAAAATAAAAAAAATGTAATAATGACAGCTAAACGAAAAAGAAAAAAAAAGCTATATGACGAACCAGATAGGTGTGTGGCGGTCCATCGGCCTACCAAGCCGCAGATAAAAGATGACGACGTTACTTGGTGCTACGAGCCCGGCGGCACGAGAGAATAAAATTACAGAACGTTTCACCAAAGCTCGGAGTCGGTCGCACCATCTCTTTCGAGCACCTGCCATCGAGTGCAGTGGTTCTCAGATGGGGTCCGCGGACCCTTAGGGGTCCGCGAAGGCATTCTAGGGGTCCGCGAAGCCCTGCCTCATCAGTTAAGCACGGCAATAAAATTTGTCTTTTTTCAGATCAAGAGGGAATTTTTACATTTTCTGGCTACTTTTCTCGAGTGTATGTCAGTAAGAGAAGTCTACTTCACACTAGCCCTTAGTTATATCCAATTAATAAATCATTATAATAATTAACCAATACCTTTTTCCTCCCCCATCACAAACAGAGTCCTCCGTAATCTCCCCCGATCCACTAAGGGTCCTTGAAACATCGATGGTTGAGAACCACTGATCCAGGGGAACATTCTCAGCGGCACGGGACACGGCAACGGCTTGGGATTTTGGTGATTATACGAGAGCACATCTCCCTCGGCCCCAGGATCCGGAGCCTCCGACACTTCCTCTGCTCCGTCGCATCTGCCGCCGACATCTCCCAGCAAAGGGCTGTGACCACCTCGCTCACCCCACCAGCTCGGCACGTCAACGTTCACTGCTTTTTTCACCACTGCCGCAGTCACTGGTGTCACCCCAGCAGTCGTGGCCATCTGTTTGGTGTGGTGCTGGCCTGTCAATGCCGCGTGCTACCACAACTTGTGGGGCGTGCCGCACCACGCAAAGCTGGGGCATCGCAAGTCACGGCGGACCACACTGTTCTTAACGAGGCACTTCGGTGACCGACCGGGGCCTATTTATTCCTGGTCACGCATTGCTCTCCGCTCGGTGCGTCACCTCCGGGAAGACTCTGTATTTGTCCCCCAGCTGACCGCCACGTCCCTGGAGTCTGAGCTGCGACCGAACCTACTCCACATTGGATTCACAGCACCAACGCATCGTTGTGCCCTCCCTCTGCTGCGTCGTTGCTCCGATGAGCCTGATTTCCGTGTCAACTCCCTGCATGGTTTGCGCATGCTGTCTTCTGCACCGCTCGCTGCCACGCCGTTCGGCGTGTATCAAACTTCAACGGCAAAAGCCCAAGTCACTTGTTGCAGCCGACACCACTGAATCACTTCGTCCCCTACAGCCTCCATGCCTGCAGGCGACGGCGGTCCATCGGCCTATCAAGCCGCAAAAATAAGATCACGACGTTGCTCGCTGCTACGAGCCCGGCGACACGAGAGAATAAACAGAACGTTTCACCTAAGCTCGCAGTTGGTCGCACCATCTCTTCCGTCCTCAACATAAAACGCGCTAGAATTTGGAAGCAGAATAAATGTATGTAATATAATTATATTCTAAATATTCTTTTAAATGTAAAGCAATGGCTAAAATTAATTAGGCAACATGAGAAAATAAAGTGTTATTAACACCGCACATGATTTTATAAAATCTTGTTAGAATTTGTAGAGTGACGAGCGCGTTGGCTGAGTTGAGGAAAACCGAAAGATCTTGAAACATATGGGGCGAGAAAAGTGTCTAGTGTACAATAAAGCCAGAGCAATATTTTTTTTTTAAAAATCACACCCTACCGTTAAGAAAAAAAGAGACATGGAATATCGGCAAAAATAAGGGAGAGGTTATTATGAAAACTTAAATTATTACAAGATTAAAATAGGGTGTACCTCGTCTCTTAGGTTATCGCACATGCGTGTTATTCTTTTGGTGTTGCTTGTAAGATCACCTTCAGTTTTCACGTGTGCTGGCAGGTTCTTCCATTCAATAAATGTTCGTGGTACGAATTGTCATACATAAAAAGGTGAGTGGCATTTCAAGTGTATCTAGAGCCTCATAGCAAAAAGTGGGGCATGCCCTAATAGTACATGTAGCGTTAAATTCGGGTACTTCTCACACCATATATATATAATATACAATTATTTCTTAATCGCCTATCATTTTAGATTTTACAGCAATCCGCACGCTTGGGTTCTGTCAGGTTAGCATTGAGACTTCCGATGCAACTTAGTTATAAGCAGTAGGCAATGGAATATCTGATCACTGTAAATTACTTCTCACCACTGGAGATATACTGACACCAGGCTTGATGTGACATCATTTTTATGAATAATGTTATGGGTTGCTTGATATTTTGAGGGAAATTAAAAAAGGGGTGATATACCGCTTTGAACTTCCGAAGTTAGCGCTGGGAAAAGTCAAGTTCTAACGTTAGTAATGAACTTAGCATTGTATTGTAGTAAGATTAGAGAGACTATGATATTGGACGTGTTTTGTTATTACGCTGCAGATAATAAACTACAATGTTTCAGTAAAGGTTTTATATCTGGGTGAATAAAACATGACCGATTTCTCATAGTCGTTGAGAGTAAGGAGTGTTGGGAAGCACTTTAAGTACATTGCGTTTAATGTATTAACTGAAGTAGGTGTTTTTTTTAGTGTAAATTAATTTAATTACGTCTTCTGAGTACTTTAAGTAAATTTAGGACATATTTTCTGAGGGATATATGAGGGCACCACAGATGTACCGAGATTTAAATATTAGAAAATCAAATGGGAAACACCCAAAGTGAGCATCTTATGAGAATTCGGGCATGCGCAAGCTCCTCTCTGCGAAGCGGGGAAAGCGCAAACTAAAATTAGGGTAGGTAGTTGCGTTACCCGTCCTACATACTCCATGACTGCTCTGATCCCTTTTTGCTAGAAGTACCATGTCTCGGTCCGGTAGCATTGTAGTTACAGAACTGTTTGCAAAAAGCTCTCTAGCAGGCGCGTTAATTTTAGATAATAATACGATTTGTGTGCCTAGATTTGAGGGTGCTTTCATAGCCTAGATTTTTGGTGACATGGTTTCTGGTCTACGTTTGCAATATGAGGTGCGTTCAAGTGACAAAAGAGTTGCACACGTTTACAAGCGCCTCCAACTCTCCGTTTCCTCTCTTCCTCGCCACTCGACATCACAGCGCTTTTGCATTCGCGACCTGTATGCGTAAGAGGCGTTCACCATTAAAATGCACCCGCCCTCCTTGTTTTGAGTTCCACTGTTTCTGAAATCTAGGTCCTCTCATTACGTCGTGAAAGAAACGTTACAGTGCGCCAACGTGGATCTAATTAAAAAACTAGAAACAATTGATTAGCTGCACGGGTCCGATTCTTGTCAGTGTGAAAACGGCGAGTGCGTTGTCAGGCCCGTGCCTGACAGGCAAGTGAATGCCTGACAGACGATTGTCTTGTCAAACAGTGCGTGACAATGCAAATGCGTTTTGCTTTAGGCCCTCTGTGTGGAACAAGAATCCGCAAAACACACGCACACACACGTAAACACATACATACGCACACCAAAAAAACGCGCGCGCACACACACACACAGGCATGTGCATCAGAAGTTGCGAAACCTTTCTCGCTATCTCGCTATCTGTCTGTTGGAGAGGCGTTCTGACCATAATGTTACCTGATTGTGAAATCAACAATGGGTAAAAATTGCGTCATTTGTAGATTATGAGCAAGTTTTGGCGTCACATGCAATCAGCAGCCGAGAACACTCTCGCTCACATCTTGACAAAAAATCGAATCCCAGGGCTTCTAATATACCCGTCGGGAGTAAGCGGTACCCAGGAACCAGGCTATTGCCACCTCCTGTGATTTGTCAGCGGTGTGGTGCTGGCCAATCATATAACACGGTGATGTCCCAGTCTCTTGGTCCCACTTGGTTTCACCGTGTAGTTTAGGGCTCCAGGAGAAGTATCAAAGTCTCGTTAGCTAATTGTAGCTTCAGATGTCACGACTGCTTTTTGAGTTGTCGTGAAAGAAACACCAGACGGCAGAAGGACATTTTCTGTAGTTTGCTGGCACGATCCTGGCCCGGAAACTAGACAAACCACATGGCCGATCAAAAGGCAAGCACAGCACGGATTTCCGTGCGTCCGGAGGAGGGCCGCTCGCTTTCTCTAAGGTCAATGGAGCGAGCCCCTTCTATCGGGATGCAGGAGATCCGTTTACTGCCAAATCGCATCGTGGTGGACCACCAGCAAACTACTCATATGTTGTCTTGTAACAGGGCTCCTGCCGCTTGTCCTCATCTTTGTATATGCATAGGTGCATCGGCGCGTTAAATGACTGAAAAGCGCCACCGCTTCTAAGTGACTTCAAAGAGACGAGTTTGTTTATAGACTTAATGGGTATACTCTGTTGGCTACTCTTATCGAGACTGGAAGGGAAAGCGTGTCTGCGGTTACCGTCATCAGGTCAACTGTATCACGAATCATCTCTGGGCTCTCGATCATGATCGCAGGTGCTGTCAGCAGGGCATAATGGGAAATGCCAATGTCCCACATGTCTCTAAGTGTGGTCCTGGCCGCCTTGCTTTGATTCAGGTGGTCCAACGCAGTTCCAGCAAAGCTGCAAAAGGTGAATTAATGGTAAATATTAGCATGCAAAAAACTGTTCTAACAGTCAATAAAAAGAATGAACGCCTGACATGAATCCACAGTACAGTTGCAGCAATAAATGCGATCCCTTATCGAACTTTAAAGTATATTATGCACTTTACATCTTACAGGGAGAAACTACCGCCAATGTCTACTCGGTGAGTGACCCACTCATTTGTAACTCTAAAGTTATCTATACTTGGGGTTAACTTTGCTTGGGAGTGAAGCCAATCCTATGGGTACGGATGCGCTCGGGAATATTGAGCGCTGATCACAGCTCCGCTCCCGCTGCCTTCACTTACCTTCACCTGAAAAAATAATAAAAATGTACAATATCACTTGGCTACTGGCCTAGTGACGTGACATCATAATATTTCTTCGCGTCACCGTGTCAAGCGTCTTCAAAGTGTCACATGATGTATATTCGTTACATGACGCCAGGGTGTCGTATGACGGTTGTAATATCTTATTCTTGTTGATGACATTTATCGCGTGGTGTATAAAAAACTCGATGTATTTATTGTGAAAAAAAACTGAGTACGATTTCAGATGAATGATTTATTCTTCCGAGGCGAAATAGGCGCACCACGCTGCAGGACTAGCATGGATGATGCACAAACATCCTTGGTATTTTGAAGTTGCAGGTTTATTGTTTCTTCTTTATACACAAAAAAGGCGGAAAGGGGGGGGGGGAGAATGCCAATACTGCTTGATAAAGCCCCTTTCTCCCTCTCCCCGTCTAACTGCTACCGTAGAGGAAACAGACAATGAATATCAGCACTGAAAAAGATAACACTCGTGTGGAAACACACTTAGATAAATGAATACTTAAAAAAGAGAAATCAATCACGAACACAATTTCATCATCAAAGATGACCAAAATATCAATCGATTTAGAAAGCCTCTATTTTATATCATATGATGTGCGTGACTCACTGCCAGTTCATTTTGTCTGCACATACCATCTGCTGAGATCATGTCGGCTGTCAAACGCCTGAAACAGCGTAACGAGAATACCATCGATGAACTTTGCTGGATGCTTTCACTGGCTGAGAAAGTAATAACCAAGTTACCAGAAGGGCTTTAAGCTCTTAAAAGTGTTATTTTATTATGTCCTGCCCTGAGGCTTTTGTATGCAGAAAGTCGTCTCTAAAAGAAGGACTTTTTAGTCCTCCCTGAAGAGTGGAACGCTCTTGTATAATATGTTACTTCAGACAGGGAGAAACTATCGTCCCTGAAATCAGGAAGAGAAGTTCCTTCGTTGTGTGAATCACATAATGGTGGCCCCGAATCAAGGGAACCGAGCTTAACAAGGCTTAAGGAGTACGCTACGTCTATTGTCCGGTTCGAGAGGAGCAAATAATAAAAGCGAAACACCAGTTTTCCATAAAATGTATTTATTGCCGAAGCAAACTTCCTCCGCAGGTAGAGTAACTTTCGTTTTGAAAGGGGGCACTAAGACAGGGGCTTCTCGGAGGACGCGTGCACTTACGCACACCAGGTCGAATCACGTGAGTGAAACCTCGCACTGCAGGACCCAGGTATCCTGGGTTCAATCCCTACCCCTGCCCGCTTTTATGTGACTGAGCATTGTATCGGTGTGCGGTCACTGCGAGGTGCAAGTTAAAAACCCAAACCTAGTTGTTTACTGCACTGACCTTTGCTATTCCTCGAGCTACACTTTTTTTGTCAGTAGCAAAACTAACGGTAGACTGGTAAACCATTCGCAAAGCCAAAAGCTGCTCTCAAAAGAGCAAACTCGAAGCAGGCCCTTTGCTCGCCGTCGCACAGTAACCAGAAAATATAACGAAGTGTGCAAAAAGGCTAAATCACTCGCCACCAGACGGCAGGTATAAGTAGAGTGTGGTAAACTGTGATCGGACATTTCATCGAGGTGCAAGAAAGAAGAAGACGGGATTCGAAAAAAGAAGCACGAGACAACAGACACGAAAAAAGAAGGTGGCTGGAACAACGAGGACGACGGCTGACTGGGGTTGTCTTCCTGGGAGCCGTCAACGCAAACAGAAACGGCTGGGCGTAACTGCAAGGGACAACCGGGCCATATCGTGAAGACGATGTTCCGTTGTCCCGGACGACTCCCAGCGGCGGCTGCACCGACCATGGAGGACATCACCACATCGTCGCCACAATGCCACGTCACCACATCGTTGCCACAACGTCACCACCGTCGTTGTCAGGTGAAGTGAAGTGAAGTGTTTCACTCCGACCTCCACTAACTTATTTGACTTGAGACTCTCATTTATTATTCAGTGACTCATCAACTAGTTGTTTTATGGCTACCCTAAGGGAATTGTGTATCCCGTAACGTATTTCATGTTCTTCTTTAAGTTTGTATCGCTATTGGTTTTCAACAGGAATTACTAAAGCTCACACAAAAACAGTACTTGCCTCGTCAATAATTGTAATGTATTGAAAGAGAGCTTGACCTCAAATTACGAACCTCCTCACATTGGGGTCCGCGACAGGACGAGGCAAGTCGTGTTCTGCTATTGTGTAACCTAAAGAAAAAATGAATACGAGAGAACTAATGTCGATGGGCGAGGTACTCGGTCTGAGCGGAGATGATCTACGCAAGTGGGTTGACGCGGAGCGGGAGCGTGAACGCAACGAAAAGCTAGCGGAGAGGGAAGCAACGAAAGAGCGGCTTGACGCGGAGCGCGCGCTGGCTCAATGCGAACGCGAGCGCCTCGCGCTTGAACAACAAACTCTCCAACTAAAGTTGCAGCTCCTGGAAAGGCAACAAAGTAATGTGGAAGCAGTTAACTCAGGATCGTCAGGCGAAGGAGGCGCCTCACCAGTAACTGCAGCCGTTATTAGTCCCCACAAGCTCATCCCAGTTTTCGATGAAAAACGGGACGATCTAGATGCTTACCTACATAGGTTCGAGCGCATAGCCGTCGGACAGGGTTGGCCACAGGAGAAGTGGGCTACAGCCCTCAGCATGTGCCTCGTAGGGGAAGCACTACGCGTTTTCGGACGACTTTCTCCAGTGGAGTCGCTAGATTACGAGTGCACAAAGCGTGCCCTACTTCAGCGGTTCCGGTTTACAGCCGAGGGCTACAGGGAAAAGTTTCGCTCCTGCAAACCACAAAATGGAGAGACCGGAGGCCAGTTCGCAGCCCGTCTAGAAGGGTATTTTGATCGCTGGATTGCGATGAAAGAAACTCCCAAAACGTACGAGGCCGTGCGGGACCTGGTTGTCTCTGAACAGTTTCTTGGTAACTGTCACCCTAAATTGGCGGTTTTTCTTAAGGAGCGGAACTGCACAAGCCTAGTTGAACTAGCTAAGAACTCGGACAACTATCTTGATGCCCAACATCTATCAAACCTCAACTGGATGGGAAAAGAAACCATCGCATCTGGAGAGCTTGGGCAAAAGAAAAAGGACAATACCTCCGCTGTGGAGAAGCCACGTTGCTTGGTGTGTAACAAAACCGGACACAAGTCAGCGGAATGTCGATCACGGATGGGAAACCAGAAATTTTGCTGGATATGCAAAAAGGAGGAGCACCAGGCAAAAACCTGTCCTCAGAAAAACCAGCCGAACCCGCAAGCGTTGTGTATCCTTGCGCCACAGTCTACTACGGGCCCAAAGGCAGAGCAGCGTACGCAAGAGTGCTCCAACACCCGGGGAATCCAATCACAAATGGTCAATGTCGTTCGAGACCGTCCGGAGGTGGTTGGCAGGGTTAAGGCTGATATGCCAATCTCTGAAGGCACGTTGAATGGAAAATCAGTTGTAGTCCTCAGGGACACGGGTAGCAATACTGTGGTAGTCAGACGGCAATTGGTGCCATCTGAAGCGTTCACTGGCACAGAAGGGCCAATATACCTTGTCGACGGATCATGTCAGACACTACCAGAGGCTAAAGTGCAGGTCTCATGTCCATACTACAGCGGCACAGTCCGAGCCAAGGTAATGGACAATCCACTGTACGATGTAGTACTTGGAAATATACCAGGATGCTCACTACCAGGAGAACCAGATTTTACTTGGGAGACTAAGACGGGGTGCACGCAGCTCGAAGAAAACAATGTTCCACCCGATCTAGTGGCCACCAGCAAGGAAAAAGTTGTGCCTAGCATAGCACCGGCGGGAAGAGAGGTTTCGAGAGACGATCTGAGTCAGCGTCAGAAACTCGACCCTACTTTGGCAGTATGCTTTAACAAAGTCGGGCAGATGCAGACTTCGAATGGGGGCCATACATCGGAGTTTTACCTATCGAAAGGGGTTTTGTTTCGCCGGTATGTCCTTACATCTCGAAAATCGTTCAACCAGGTGGTGGTACCGCAAGACCTGCGACCCTACATCCTGAAAGTGGCTCACGAAGGAACAATGGCAGGCCACCAGGGTATCAAGAAGACGACAGATCGCGTCCTGGAAGCTTTCTTTTGGCCAGGAGTGCAAGCACAAATCAAGCGATTTGTGAATTCTTGTGACAGGTGCCAGAGAGTGACCCCCAAGGGAAAGATAGCAAAGGCTCCGCTTGGGAAGATGCCGATAATCGAAACGCCATTCGAGCGCGTCGCAATCGACCTGATCGGACCTTTCTCGCCCTCATCAGACACGGGAAACCGCTTCATTTTGACCATGGTTGACTGTGCTACAAGATATCCCGATGCAGTGGCGCTTCCATCGATGGACTCCAAAACCGTGGCCGAGGGCTTGATTCAGATGTTCTCGCGCGTTGGAGTACCACGGGAAATACTTAGCGACCAGGCTCCAACGTTCACTTCAGCATTGATGAAAGAGGTAGCCTGCCTCTTGTCCATACAACAGCTAACCACCACGCCGTATCATCCCATGTGCAACGGGATGGTGGAGAAGTTTAACGGGACGCTGAAGACAATGCTCCGAAAGATGTGCCAAGAGAAGCCACGACAGTGGGATCGCTATATCACTCCCCTCTTGTTCGCCTACAGAGAGGTACCGCAGCGTAGTCTGGGTTTTTCGCCTTTTACGTTGATATACGGAAGGCACATTCGAGGCCCTATGACCATCCTGAAGGAGCTGTGGACAAACGACAGTCTCACCGAAGAGGTCAAGACTACCTACGGGTATGTGTTGGACTTAAGAGACCGCCTTGAAGAGACGATGGAGCTGGCCCACAAGAATCTGGCTGAGGCGCAACAGGTCCAAAAGAAATATTTTGACAAAAAGTCCCAAAACCGTCAACTGCGAGTTGGTGACCGAGCACTGCTTTTGCTGCCGACCACCCAAAACAAGCTGCTCATGGCTTGGAAAGGTCCATTTCCGGTTGTCGGCACTAAGGGAGGTTACGACTACCTCATCGATTTGGGACACACGCAAAAGCTCTTCCATATCAACCTACTCAAGCGGTACGAAGAGCGGGGAAAGCAAGAACAGCCTCAACCCCAGACATCGGCCATTTTCGCCGTAGAAGACGAAAAGGACGGCTTACTATCAGCCCCGTCGCTTCAAAAAACACAAGGAGCCAAGGATGTCATGCTTAGCCAGGATCTCTCAAAAGAAGAGAAAGATGAGCTAAGGGCACTTTTGAAGGGGTACGATGATGTCTTTTCAGACCTGCCCGGGAAGACAAACATCCTTGATTGCCAACTTCAACTAACAAGCGAAGTGCCGCTCCAAACACCGCAGCATCCCGTGCCCCTAGCCATGAGGGAGACGATCGAAAAGGAAGTACAGGAGATGTTGCGAGGAGGAATCATTGAAAAGTCAAAATCGCCATACAGGTCTCCACTTATTCTAGTGCGGAAGCCAGACAACACCTTCCGCATATGCGTCGACTTTCGTCGCATCAACAACATCTTGGTAGGGGACGCAGAACCCATGCCCCGCACAGATGATGTGTTTGCGGAAGTGGGGAAGAAGAGATACTTCTCCAAGTTTGACCTAGTTAAAGGCTACTGGCAAATACCGTTGACGGAAGAATCCAAGCCAGTTACGGCGTTTTCAACAGCCTCGGGCTTGTATCAGTTCAAATACTTGCCTTTTGGATTAAAGACCGCTTCAGCAGTCTTCACAAGACTCATGAGAGAACTCTTGAACGGGATCCCACATGTGCAACATTATATTGATGATGTTCTCGTTGCCACCGATACTTGGTCAGAGCACCTGACGACGCTGCGTTGTTTATTGGAGCGAGTTCGTCAGGCAGGCTTAACAATCAAGCCCAGCAAGTGCGAGATCGGCATGAAAAAGATCACGTTCTTGGGCCACGAGCTAGAGGAAGGAGAGATTCGACCTTTGCTGCGCACACTAGAGCAGGTCATGAAGGCGCAAAAGCCACAGACGAAGAAGCAGGTCCGATCATTCTTGGGCCTGGCAAATTATTACAGACAGTTCGTACCAGGATATGCTCAGATCGCCCAACCCCTAGTGGAAATGACAAAGAAAAGAGAGCCCAACAAAGTACATTGGACAGACGAAAGAGAAGAGGCCTTTAATATGTTAAAAGTCGCTCTCTCCGCTAGGCCTGTGCTGCGAGCACCCGATATCACCAAGGAGTTTGTAGTGCGAACGGATGCGTCAGAGACCGCGATTGGCGCCGTCCTGATGCAAGAGCACGAGGGATTGCTACATCCCATATCACTACGCGAGCAAACAACTTCTCCCGCGCGAGCAAAAATATTCCACGGTCGAACGGGAATGCTTGGCCCTAATATGGGCGATTCAGAAATTCCACATGTACCTATATGGTAAACAGTTTACGGTACAAACGGACCACCATCCACTGCAGTACTTGAACACTGCGAAGTTGATAAACAGTAGGGTGTTAAGGTGGTCTCTCTTGCTTCAAGAATATAGTTTTAGAGTTGTACATATTGCCGCAGGCGCAGCTGACCAAGTAGGCAGCGCGCCCGTGGCATAGCGGTTATCGCGCTTGCCTTCCACGCAGAAGGCCAGGGTTCGATTCCTGGCCGCGCCTACACCTTTTGCTGACGCTGTAATGTGAAGTTCTAGTAAGTTCGAGAGCCGCCTTGCTAATTCGAGGTTAGAATGTTCTACGAACCGAACCTTCTACGCCGAATGTTCCGGAAGCCCACGCGTGTACAAAAGGGGCTCCGCCTGGCAAGCCGAGTCAGTTTCGCCTCAGCGTTCGATCCCGCTGCTTCGCCGCTTTCGACGCCCGCGACGCTCTGTTATTATCTTCTGTTTCCTTCTTTACTTTTGGGCACAAGTTCGCCCCATTAAACGTTTCAGTTTCCTCAGTTATTTCTTGTTTGTCACCTCGTCATTCGTGACATTTTGGTGGAGGTGCGGGGTACCGCATGCCCCTACCGCGTACCCCTCCGAGGGCCCGCAGTGCAAGTCCGACGCCAAGCCCACGAAGAACCAACGAAGGCACTACCGAGATCCGGTTCAGTCGTCGCACCCAAGGCCTGCAGCCGGAATTCGGACTTCTGCCGCCCAGAACCAAGCAGCCAACGAGGCCGACGATGGCAGACCAGTCGCCGACCCCCGCCGCTCCCGCCGTCGTCTACCTGCCCGCCGCTCCCCGTACGCCGACTCCCTTCCACGGTGAGATCCACGAGGATGTCGAAGACTGGATCAAGCACTACGAGCGTGTGGCGCGCCACAACGGATGGACTGCGGAGCAGTGCCTCCAGAACCTCTACTTTTCGCTGGAGGGTACTGCGAGGCATTGGTTTGAAAACCACGAAGCGTCCTTCACTACGTGGGAGTCCTGCGTCGCCGAAATGAAGCGGACGTTCCTTAACCACCACCGTCGCCAGCGAGCAGAGGACCTTCTCCAAACAAGGGTGCAGGGCCCCAACGAAAGCGTGACCAGCTTCGTAGAGGATGTCATGCGCCTATGTGCCCGAGCCTATCCGGAGGCAGCCGAGGAGAAGAAGCTTCGCGTCCTCATGCGTGGCGTGAAGGCTGAAATTTTCGGGGGCCTTGTCCGCAATCCCCGACAACCGTCGACGGTTTTGTGGCTGAAGCCACTAACATCGAGCGCGCGCTGTTGGCCCGAGCGAGCCATTACCATCGACTCGCCGGCATGCCTGCTCCTCCAACCGTCGCCTCTTGCCGACTGGACCAGGACACCGCCGGTGTCAACGGCCTTCGGGAAATCGTCCGTGACATCGTCCGAGAAGAACTCCGCAAGATGCTCCCCGCCGCGGATCGCCCATCCTCAATTTCGCTGGCCGAGGTCGTCCGAGAGGAAGTTCACCGAGCCTTCCAACCTGAGGTCCCGATCCACACGACGACGCCAGAAGAACCGACTTTGAGTTACGCCGCCATGGCCCGACGACCGCCGCAGGCTAACCGCCAGGCCACAGCGCCACCCCGACGAGACCCTCCGATGCCACAGTATCCTCGACGCCAGGAAGGACAAGTCCAGGACGTCCGCCCGGAGCAACCCTCGCCGAGGAAGACCGACGTGTGGCGAACGGCCGACCGACGCCCGCTCTGCTACCACTGCGGGGAAGCCGACCACATCTACCGCAGCTGCCCCTACCGTCGACTTGGGCTGCGTGGTTTCCACCCGAACGACCCACGCCCGAGGTACGGCGAACGCCCTCGCGATATCGAGGAGTACCTCCGACGCTCGCCCTCTTCAGTGCCGTCTCTCCGCCGTGAATCTCGCTCACCATCGCCCAGACGTTCAGCGTCTCCAGCGCCACGACCCCGCCGAGAGAGCCTGTCTCCCCTACGTCGCCGGGAAAACTAAATGCGGCAACGCCTGGAGGTGGCGTTGCCGAAGACGACCGAAGCCAAGAGCCTCCAAGAACGCCGGAGCGCTCCCACTCGCCCGACGCCCCGCATCGTAACGACGATTCTGCAACGGTGTCCAACAACCTAAACGTTGTTATCGACGGACTCGACGCATCGGCACTCGTGGACACCGGAGCAGACTACTCAGTCTTGAGTGGGAGGCTTTCCCGCCGCCTTCGAAAAGTCACGACGCCGTGGGATGGACCTCAAATACGAACCGCCGGAGGGCACCTCATCACGCCGGTCGGGAGATGCACTGCTCGCGTCGAAATCCACGGTGAGACGTGCCCTGTCAAGTTCGTCGTCCTGCAAGACTGTTCGAGGGACGTTATCCTCGGCATGGACTTTCTCTGCGAGTATGGCGCCGTCATCGACCTCGGAGCAAACCGGCTGACGCTACGAAAACCTGCTCCACCACCGGAGGAACCCAAAGCGACGTCATCCGCGGTACGAGTCCTCGCAAACCACGTGAACCTACCACCGCGGTCAAGTGTTTTCGTACCCGTCGGGGTTGATGAGACTTTCTGCGGCGACGTTTTGCTCGAAGGAAGCCTCCAGTTGCTTCTAGGAAGAGGGATCGGCATCGCGAGAGGCGTCGCGGAGCTCCAAGACGGACACACTGTCGCACTGGTAACGAACTTCCGACAGGAGGCCCAGCACCTTACGAAAGGCACCGCCGTGGGTCACGCCGAGGAACTCCCGGACTCAGCCGCAATCGCCGGAATATCAGAAGACCCCTCTTCGTGGTCACCCAAGACAACGCCGCCTTCGCAGTTTGACATCGACCCAACCCTGCCTACCCCACAACGACGGCAGCTCAGTGACCTTCTCGCCGAGTTCACTGAGTGCTTCTCCACGTCGTCAAAGGTGCGCCAAACGACCGTTGCGAAACACCGAATTGTCACTGAAGACAACGCGCTCCCTGTTCATCGGTCGCCGTACCGTGTCTCTGTGAAAGAGAGAGAAGTCATCCAGAAGCAGGTCCAAGAAATGCTCGATGACGACATTGTCCAGCCCTCAAGCAGCCCGTGGGCTTCACCGGTAGTCCTTGTGAAAAAGAAAGACGGGACTCTTCGGTTCTGCGTGGACTATCGTCGACTAAACGCCGTAACGAAAAAGGACGTCTACCCGCTGCCACGCATCGACGACACTCTGGACCGGCTGCGCCATGCCCGATACTTTTCGTCGATGGACCTGAAGAGTGGGTACTGGCAGATCGAGGTCGACGAACGGGATCGTGAGAAGACTGCCTTCGTCACGCCGGACGGACTGTACGAATTTAAAGTGATGCCGTTCGGACTCTGCACAGCACCGGCGACGTTCCAGCGCGTAATGGACACCGTTCTTTCCGGCTTGAAATGGCAAAGCTGCCTCGTCTATCTCGACGACGTCGTGGTATTCGCAAGTGACTTCGACGAGCACCTGAGACGTTTGCGAGCCGTGCTACAGGCTATCCGGAATGCTGGACTGTCACTAAAGCCGTCAAAATGTCGGTTCGCTTACGGCGAGCTCAAATTCCTGGGCCATGTCGTGAGTGCTCAGGGTGTAAGCCCTGATCCTGCCAAGACATCCGCTGTTGCCGAATTTCCGAAGCCATCAGACAAGAAAGCCGTAAGAAGATTTCTTGGACTGTGCGCTTACTACAGACGTTTCGTTCGCGATTTCGCCAAGATTTCTGCACCGCTCACGCATCTGACGAAGGACGACGTGAACTTCCAGTGGGGGAGGAGCAAGAACAAGCGTTCAACGAACTGAAGGAAAGACTCCAGTCGCCCCCTATCCTCGGACACTTCGATCCAACAGTGGAAACGGAAGTACACACGGACGCCAGCAACGCCGGACTCGGCGCGGTACTCGTCCAAAGACAAGACGGAGCAGAGAGGGTGATCGCTTACGCAAGCCGGGCACTGTCCAAGGCAGAGAAAAATTACTCAACGACCGACAAGGAATGCCTCGCTGTCATCTGGGCGTTAACCAAGTTCCGCCCGTACCTGTACGGGATCCCGTTTCGCGTTGTCACGGACCACCACGCTCTCTGTTGGCTCGTCAACCTCAAGGACCCGTCAGGACGCCTCGCTCGCTGGAGTCTGCGACTGCAAGAATTCGACGTGACCATTGTGCATAAGTCTGGCCGCAAGCATAACGACGCCGACTGTTTGTCTAGGGCCCCAGTCGAATCTCCTCCCGAAAGCACTGACGACGACGATGACGCCCGTTTTCTCGGGGCAGTGACAGATGCCGACATGAGAGCACTTCAACGAGACGACCCGGAACTTCGCGCCGTGATGGAACACCTGGAAGGCCAAGGAAGTTCAGTTCCGCGAGTCTTGGCCCGAGACTTGTCAAGCTTCGTTCTGCGGCGAGGCGTGCTCTTCAAGAAGAACTTCGGAACGAGCAACCCTGCCTGGCTGCTGGTTGTTCCGGCCAGCCTGCGTGAAGAAATCTTTCAAGCATGCCACGACGACCAGACGGCTGGACACCTTGGCTACAGCAGGACGCTCGCCCGGATTCGTGACAAGTACTACTGGCCGAGACTCCCGAAAACAGTCCATCTGTACACAAGGTCGTGCCATGAGTGCCAACGACGTAAGAGGCCTCCGACGAAGCCAGCAGGACTCCTGCAGCCGATACCTGCCCCGACTAGGCCTTTCCAGCAGGTCGGAATGGATTTGCTTGGGCCGTTCCCAACATCGACGCAAGGAAATCGGTGGATTATCGTCGCGACAGATTATCTTACACGATACGCCGAGACGAAAGCCCTGCCATCGGGAACAGCGGTGGAGGTCGCCAAGTTTTTTGTCGAGTCCATCCTCCTTCGACACGGCGCACCTGAAGTGCTGATCACAGATCGAGGGTCATCTTTCCTGGCACAGCTGACCCAGGAGGTACTTCGGCTCAGTCACACCAGCCATCGACGAACCACCGCTTATCACCCGCAGACCAACGGGCTAACAGAGCGGCTCAACAAGACCATCGCCGACATGATCTCCATGTACGTCGACGTTGAGCACAAAACGTGGGACGAGGTGTTGCCGTACGTTACGTTTGCGTACAACACAGCGGTTCAAGAAACCACGGGAGTGACGCCGTTTCAGCTGGTACACGGTCGGGCGGTTACCACGATGCTCGACGCCATGCTGCCTCACGTGCCGGCCGACGATGGCAACGACGACGCTCAACTGATCTCTCAACGCGCGGAAGAAGCTCGCCAACTGGCAAGAATCAAGATTCATGACCAACAGCGTGTCGACGCACGACGGTATAACCTTCGTCGCCGGGACGTCCACTTTCAACCCGGAGATCGGGTATGGGTGTGGACACCGATACGGCGCCGCGGTCTCAGCGAAAAGCTTCTGAAACGCTATTTCGGACCCTACAAGATCATCCGACGCCTCGGCGATCTGAACTACGAAGTCCTTCCCGACGGAACGCGCCCATCTGCAAGACGTCAGCCGCGACCCGAGGTGGTGCACGTCGTCCGGCTGAAGCCGTATTACGAACGATAGAACTTTCCACCCTCGTCGACGAGTGAACTGTGAACTGTGAACTGCGGCTCGCGATTCTGCTGTGGATTTCTTTTGTTTTGTTTTCGTTTCGTGCTGGGCATCGGGACGATGCACTTTTTTTAACGGGGGGAATAATGCCGCGGGCGCAGCTGACCAAGTAGGCAGCGCGCCCGTGGCATAGCGGTTATCGCGCTTGCCTTCCACGCAGAAGGCCAGGGTTCGATTCCTGGCCGCGCCTACACCTTTTTGCTGACGCTGTAATGTGAAGTTCTAGTAAGTTCGAGAGCCGCCTTGCTAATTCGAGGTTAGAATGTTCTACGAACCGAACCTTCTACGCCGAATGTTCCGGAAGCCCACGCGTGTACAAAAGGGGCTCCGCCTGGCAAGCCGAGTCAGTTTCGCCTCAGCGTTCGATCCCTGCTGCTTCGCCGACTTTCGACGCCCGCGACGCTCTGTTATTATCTTCTGTTTCCCTTCTTTACTTTTGGGCACAAGTTCGCCCCCATTAAACGTTTCAGTTTCCTCAGTTATTTCTTGTTTGTCACCTCGTCATTCGTGACAATATTAAGGTAGCGAAAATGTAGGAGCAGATTTTATGAGTAGGATCTGAGATCTTGCATGCATTATCTAGCTAATATGGTTTTTGTTTCGGTTTTTCTGGGGTTTACCATGTGTACGTTCGCCGGTGCATACTGGATTTTCTTTTCTGAAAAAGAAAAACTTAAAAGGGAGGTTGTGTGGTGAACTGTAATCGGACATTTCAACGAGGTGCGAGAAAGAAGAAGAAGACGGAATTCGAAAAGAAAAAGAAGCACGAGACAACTGGCAAGGAAAAAGAAGAAGTGGCTGGAACAACGAGGACGACGGCTGACTAATTGTCTTCCTTGGAGCCGTCGACGCAAACAGAAACGACTGGGCGTAACCGCGAGGGACGACCGGGACGTATCGTGAATACGATGTTTTGTTGTCCCGGACGACTCCTAGCGGCGGCTGCACCGACCATGGAGGATATCACCACATCGTCGCCACAACGCAACGTCACCATATCGTTGCCGCAACGTCACCACCGTCGTTGTCAGATGAAGTGAAGTGAAGTGTTTCACTCCGACCGCCAATAACTTATTTGACTTAAGACTGGCATTTATTGTTCAGTGACTCATCAAGTAGTTCTTTTATGGCTACCCTAAGGGAATTGTGTATCCCGTAACGTATTTCATGTTTTTCTTTAAATTTGTATCGCTATTGTTTTTCAACAGAATTTCTAAAGCTCACACAAAAGCAGTACTTGCCTCATCAATAAATTAATGTATTGAAAGAGAGCTTGGCCTCAAATTACGAAGCTCCTCACACAGAGTAATTGCAATTAGTGAGGATAGGTGTCGCTAGGTACCGCTCGAATAATGGGTCACTAAAGTGTTTATATTTGCTCACTCCACCACTGCGCTTCGGCCATCATAATCGTAAATACATGCATTTACATTACGCGCACTACAAGCGTCAGCTGAAGATATGCAACGAGCGCATACTAATCCACAGCAAACAGGACCATCTACGTGAAATAACACAACCCCGATTCATGTCTCTGAACTTCGAAACTCCCGCCTTTTATATTCGTCGTTTTGATTGTAAGGTTTTTCTCGGTGAGGTCCCAAACAATAAATAATATACCTAGCATATTGATTTTTTCTCAGTTATGTCCTACCTCCGAAATTCTTTTGAACAGATTAGGGGATAAATCTCTTTCTAAAAAGTGAACGTTCATGTCGTAATTATTTGCAAAAGCAGACAAAACAAGCCGCTTCAGTGCAATTCCAAGCACTGTTTTCATTCCCCACAAGGCACGTCGTGCTATGACGCGAAGGACGTGAGCTTTTCAATTCTAGTGTTTGTTCCTGTTTTTGTGCTGTTTTCGTGCCGCTGCAATTGTCGTCACGGAACCATTAGCCACGGAACCATAGAATATTCTATAAATAGCTAGAGTTCAAACATGACTATACACAGGTCGATTGACGGCACCGTAATCCCTCAACCAGTTTCAAACTTTTTAATGTTAGGCGAAATGTAAACCTGGGACAGTTTACACCATCTTATAGTGTGTTTACAACACTGTCACGCGAACACACGGTCAAAACGGCGAGAATTCTAGTCTTCGTTCACAACGCACAACACTGCCTTTGAGATGTTAACCGTTATGTTGCTGCCGCACGAAAACGTACACCACTTTGATCGCCGGTTAGTACTCGGCATCTGAAAACATAACCGAACTTAGCACAGAAGATATGCAAGCCAACGGAAGCAAAGCCTGCCTGTCTTGGGCACAGTTTCCGTGTTTTCCATGACGTCGAAGAACTCGACATTTCGTTCCGCTAGTTACAACTTCCGAAGACGGCCATCTTAGCCCAATGTATGTGGCGCTGCTGGCACTGCTTCCAAACCTGGCGGTTTCTGCCGAATTCGTTTGATCGTTGGGCGAAATTAGTGGTAAAAATGTCAATACACGCAAGGTTTTCTGCATGTTTGGACGGATAACGGAGTTATACAGGGCCTCTACTGGCACTAAAGCTCAATCAACTCAACAACGTCTAAAGAACTCGCGCCACATACTCGAAATACAAAACCGAAATAAGATGACGCGGGAAGGCGGAGCTTTCCTCCCGTCTGTGTGAAGAAGGAGAAACAAATATCGTTCCTCCGTTATTCTTGTGTCCCCTTCAGCGTGCGTCAGTACAGTGGAGGATGAGATGCCATTACTAACATTGTCTTTTTGTTTTCTTACAGAGTAGTAAACAACACTTGGAAATTCTTATGCGTTTATACGACGCGATTTTGCATGAATAAATTTTGGGAAAAAGTAAAGCATAAGACATTCAGCGTGTCTTTTGATTTTAAAAAGATGCAAGTAAGTCCTAAGCCTGCGGCCTCAAACATGCGGCCCGCTGGCCACCGGCTGTGAGCGCCCGTTCCCATAGGTGGAGCGCTAGCAATGGTAAGCTGTATAATGATCTCACATCGTCGATATATTTCCGCTTGAAACATAGTTCTGCTTTTCTGATATATTAAAATAGTATATAGTGTATACTATTGCGTTTATTTGTCTTGCGATTCACTTCAATTTATTCTTCTCGGCTTTTTAGCATGTTAATCACCGCATATCCGACACTTCCAAAACAAGGATGCTAGCGCAATCTCTTCCCTCAAGACGCACATCGTATGCACGTACTCTCCTTCAGCTTGAGCAACTGTCAAAATTAAAGCTATTAGCGCTCGGGACTGTCGTCTTCAAAAACTATTGCCATAAAATGGCGAGTGTTTTCTGATTTTTGTTATTGAATTTATCAGAACAACAAAAACTGTCGTGTAAAGTTTTTTTTTTTTTGCATTTATTTTAAACGTTGAGTTTCAATAATGAGAGTGCATTTAGCAACAAGAACTTCAATGCGTTTGCTCTCTTCTTGTAATAAAACTGCCAGCCGTATGGCGGCATGGTGTTATTTTACTATATTTATCAGAACAGATAAGGGCGTAAAGTTGTCCTATAAACAAGCCAAAGCTAAAAATGTCACTGCAACAACTGCGAGTTTACAAACTCCAGTGAGCACGAGGTCCTATATTCACAAAGAAAGGCCACGGGTAGTCAGAGGAACATTTTAGACATTTTAAAAGTTTCTTGAAAGTGATTTGGTTCCACTATTGTTTTATATAAGCTTGTTTGCGGGTGACCAGCCGCCACCGAATACCTCAAACAGCCTATTTTACCTCTTCAACGTAAACTAGTGCATCGGGTGCATAAACGCACAAAATAATTCGCCACCTTGCATTCGGTTACAGAAGTAGCGTTTGTGGCGTATATGAGGCCGATCAAGGAAACGCATTTTTTCGCATGGCTTTACTCCTCGAGGAAATTCAAATGCAATGCTCGGACGCCGACAGCTTTCACGTTTTTGTTCCGAAACCTTTCCAAGTTGTCCTTAATACTTACGTAGCCTCTTACAACGGAAAGACACACTGATACGCCGGTACCATCTGCTAGGTAGACACGAAAGAGCGCACGACAAGACTGAAGGTTTCGCCGTATATTCGAGATTAAATTTATACCTATCAACGAGAGGTGGTTGATTATAACATTGCTTCATTTATTTCAAGCCCTGGGCGAAAGAATTGCGAGTAAACATTACATAAGCGTGATCGTGCTGACAAAGACTGGTAAGCACATAATGTCTGAAGATCTGCTTCCACTTCACGTTTGTGGGCAAAGTTTAGCCCAGATGCTGAAGATTAGTATCCTCCCCCGCTTCTTTCGTCCCCGTTAGAGCTCGTGCACGATCTGCTGTTGTCTGCTTCATAGGAGCTACGGCGAAACAAGAAAGAGAAGTCTGATCTGCCCCGCCTTACAATCGAGCAAGCGTGTCGAACATTCGTTGTAATTTATGACGAACGCCACGAGATGGTGCAGCCTGACGGGCGCGGGAGAAAGCGTCTTTATTTGTCCAGTCGTATTCAATTGACGCTAGGCGTGCTAACGCTCTAACCCGATAGCTGCCTGCTTCGCGCACGGCGCCAATGTTCGCTTATGCGTGCGGGAGCAGACGTCGTCTCTCGATAATTCAAGTGTGTAAGCGAATGTCGGGCCGGAGTGGAGTTGTATTTTGAAGAATATTCTCGAAATGGGAGAGGTTTACTATGCTGGGCAGAGAATACTACAGCGTTTTGAAAGTGGCTAGAATGTTGTTTCTTTTTAAGCAATATAGAACAAAACATGAAAACAAAGTCCGCGATTGTTCAGTCGGTAAACCACTTAGCACAAAATCTCAAGTTGTTGGGCTCGAATTCTGCCGTAAACATCCTCTATACTTTTGTTTGTTTGTAAACGTCCTTTTGCTTAGTTTCATTAAAAAGTAACGCTCTTTGGTAGCGGTGTTTCTTTAAATCAAAGTTTTATGGTCCGTCGTTGCAGTGAAACGTAAGGAATTTCCATAGAAATTGGCTGATAAAACACATCCTACGTTAAAACCTTGAAAATATTTACGCGGATTGAGGGTTTCCACGGTTCCCTGAGATATGACTCCAAGGTACCGGTGTATTTTCTACTCAGCGATTACAAGGGTACCGAAGGCGCCAGGGTACGCTGAAACAAAACAAAAAATGCCCATCCTGTAGTTGAATCGGGATAGTACTTACCGATAGTCGAAGCTAATTCCATACTGCGTCGATCCGGTGTCGTCTGTCCGGGCAAAGTGCAAGAACCATTGAAGACCTTTCGTACTCGCCTCGAGGAGCGAGCCTAGACCCGGGAGGTACAAAGAGTCGTACAATATGTAGTCGCACAAGCCATCGCTGGGCTTTTTTGGGTAGTCTTTGAGGTTCCTTCCAAGAGTACAGACGACTTTCTTGTCCGTGAGCTTTGCTGGAACAACAGTTGTCACCACAATCTATGAACAGGCAAACTGCAGGAACAACACTTGTGGAAGGGCGAAAAACACAGCGCCAAACCTTTAACGCAAACAAGCAATAGCGGGTGGTTATTTTTTGTTGTCTCTCTTTTTTTCGAAATTAAAGGCCTGTCGTAAAAAGTAGTACACTCTCGCACGGCTTTAAATGTCCGGGGCGTCGCGAGTTCGGAGCATCTGATTCCCACTCGTAAACAACTAAGATGGTGGCCTCAAGGCCTGTTTACATAGGACATGGCTTAATTCGGGCACGTTAAAAACACTTCGGTGTTAGATTTCAGCGATAGCATTACCGTTTAAATTTAAAAAAAAAACCGGAGATGGGCGGGCATTGATGGGAGTGAGCGGGGATGGCACGCAGAGGGGTTTCGGTTATGAAAAACGCCAAGCCTAAACTAGCTGGGCATTGCCGTGTCAGCTTTTGTCTTCAGACTTCCGCCACCACGGCGCCGACCCCTTCAGGGATCGCAATGACACACCAAAACCACAAAGCACGATAGGCGCCTCCTACTTTCTCTGGGAGGTTGCTTGAGGACCGGGCGGCATGACCATCATCTCATTGTCGGCTCCTAAACTTTTTCAGACCAATTTCCACTTGCTCAGTTGTCCCCGGCTCCGTAAAGTCAACAGTTGAGCCATCTGAACCAAACCCACTACGCCACTTCGCGGTGAAGATTAAGCATCCTTCATTTTATCCCTTTCGCTAGTTTGGCGAAAATTACGCCCGCCGAGAGGGCTACAGGCGCATGTAACCCAACCGAACTGTTTGAAAAATAAACTCAGATATTCTTCCCAATACTTGATTTCATATTCTGTATATCGTTTTTAATCCCATGTACAATTCATACTCAAATTCTTCTAAAGTTTTCACGTGTTTCGTCTAATTGTCTTAACATAAAAAACACATAGGAACAAAACTCGTGACTATGTGCCGTCCGTGACTGGAGGAGAAACTTCGGGACATCAGAAGCAGTGTCTGATGAGGCTCATCGCACATCACCAGATGAATACGCAAACAGAGGAGCAACAAAAGTGGACCGAGTAACCGCTGGCATATGAAATATAAGCTCGAAATTGAAGTGCTGTCTTTGGGTTTTGCAAAAAAGGAAAAATTAAGCTTATTTAAAAAAAATGTACGTTAATAAAGTACGTGTTTTCAGACTTTATATTAAGCTAGTCGACTTAGATAAAGTAACAATCCCGAAAACAAGCCAAGATAAATTTATTATCATAACGTCATTTACCTTTCATCGAAAGGTATTATTAAACCAAGTGACGAGAGTACTGTCAGTATAAAGGCCCCACTATAGCGCATTTTTTATTGAGAATGGAAGAGGTGGAAGAGGGACAATGGAAGAGAGAGCAAAATAAACAGGGACAAACAGAGAAGCACACACGACGAGCGCTGACCTATCAACTGAGCATATTTTGACAAAAAGAAAACGGTTCCCACAAAAAAACACAGTAAAATAAAACATCACAGTACAACGATGACGTGTCCCTCAGCAGGCATCGATAAAGATTATCTCTTTTTTATGTATGTAAATTGAAGTCTGGCTTATACAGGGCCTCGTGTCCGTTTTTTTATTGCATGGGCCTCAGACTAATATGCCTAGGTGAAGCTTCCAACAATTAGCGACACTCTTGGAAGCGCCGAGTGCGTGTCGGTGCAGGATTTAGGAATCGAATGGCGGCGCACAGCAGAGGTTTGAACTGAATGCCTCCACTTTGTTTCCAGCGGAATGTGCTCTGTGATTGTATTGTTTGTCGTTACCTGTGAAATAAGTATCAAGAGACTTTACTTCGAGCACATATCTTTCCACTTTTTTGCGTCCCCTGGCAAAGATTAAGGTATCTTAGAAGTTGGGGTTACGGAGGCAGTCTCGACAGTGCATGTACAGGAGGCCTCCGTGCATCGACCGCAAAGAAGGGGAATGCTTCCTTATAATTTCATTAAGACATCGCACTGATTGCTCTAAATAAACTCGGATGCATGACACCGGAATTTTGTATATCAAGCCCACCGCAAAGTCCACACACTTGTTTGCGCGTTTGATAGAGCATGAAAGCATTGTTGCTGTTTTCCTGAATTCCTAATTTACACGTGTGTATAGTTAGGCTAACTTTCGTGGCTCTAAGAAAACCAGCGGCACATAGAAACGGTTGGCCGCTTCTGTTAGATTGTCTGATATCTTATGTATTTTTGGAATCAATAGGGGTTTCTGTTCGGGCTTTTCTTTAGCGTCCTTACATCCGCTGTTGACCCTTTTTAAAAAAAGTTTGAGACACACCGAGCAAAACTAATATTGGAAATTCAGCGCTTAGAATTCGCTTTACATGCGTTTGAAAGCTGTCAATGATGACATGATGGCAAGACGTGTGCAGTGCTGCCTGGAGACAAGACGTGGCAATATTTATTTATATTAGTTTTTAATGTGCGGTGTCGTGTGGAAAGATATCCTTCTTAGATCGCGTGTTGACGCACCAATACAAGTAATGTTCGCTAAATTGTAGCCGGAAGTTCAAGGACTGTAGGAACTCACTGTCTTGAAGTTTGTAGGTAAACTTTAAGACTGAGCAGCAGCCCCTGAATGCGTTCATAACATTCTCTACTCTTTTGTTCACTGACAATATGCCAAACGGTTTATAACGCCACAAGATAATCGCCAACGTATTAGTACACCATATATAGGTATTGGTACACACTTCTGTTTAAATGGTTTTATTAAACTTTGCTAGGTATATGTCGAATAGCACCGGAGAAAGAGATCAACACTGGTGCCAATGCAGGCCCCCTCTCTCTGCACGTAATAGCTTCTATTAAAAAACAAAAGCAATGAAGGACTGCAACTATAACTTCAATCGTTCCATACACCAGTAGGTTTCCACTCCAGTGGCAATTTGCAAGGCGACGCAAACATTTTCTTCAATACATTCGCGCACCGTCAAAAGGAGGTCTTCGTGGGACACAGAGTAAAAAAATATTTCATAACGACCGAGAAGGCCTTGGAGTTCCCTGGGACGTCCTTGTTTGAAGACCAATAAGCACTCCGAATTTTTAATGAAAAAAGTATCATGTAGTTTAGAGCACTAATATTTGTTTGGAGGTAACGGCTGAGCAGTTCATGCCATCAGCTCTCCTCTGTGACAATAGCCCGAAGAAGCGTACCTGGCTTATGTGTTTTGGCACAACAAAACCCTCTAAGAAGCCGGCCTTCCATTTTTACCGATTTTTTCCATCGCTGAAAGCTTAAGACTGTCACACAATTTTATAGCAGCACTCTTGACCATTTTTGGGTCGAATGGAGCTGGTCGGCAGTTTTTGCAGATGACATCTCGTGGTTTTTCTTCCAGCATGTGTGTTGCGAGCACTACAACACCTCCCTCCTTATCCGCCTGCAGTAATCTAAGCTAACTGCACTGTAAAAACAAAACTATGTTGCAAAACATTCTCCCCGTGGGCACAGTGGGACTCTTGTTATCGCACCGCACCAAGCAGTCCACACACTCTAACGTGCATCTTTCTCTCTCATCCGCCGGGGCTTTTCCAAACACATCTCGCACAAGGGATACTAGTTCATGTGGTTGGATGTGCGGTTCAACACGGTATTTTGGACCATTTTAAGTGTCCCAGTGTAGTCACCTTCCACACGCCAAAGGAGTGACAACCGAAGGGTTTATAGAACTTTTAAAGCTTGACTTTTAGTCCATTTTTGTCCTTTTTGATGGAAGCTATTACTTGGAGATAAAAGGGATTTGAATTGGCTCCAGCGCTGTCCTGCATTATGCGACATATTCCTAGCAAAGTTTAGTAAAACCATTGAAACGAAAATGTATGAGCAACACATATGTAATCGGTACAGGTACCTTGACGATTAAATGTTGATGTTGAAAGCGGTTGGCGTATTGTTAGTGCACAATGTTGTAGAGAACGTTATGAATGTTTTCAACGGCTGCTCTGCTGCCTTAAAGTATACCTACCGTACAATCTTCAAGACGGTCAGTACCTGCAGTTTCAGAGCGCAGCTCTTAGGCTCCCGTTTCCGGCTTGAGCGGTGTCACCGTCGCCGTCAGTGCCGTCGTAACCGCGCCTTGTATTATGGGACGATTCCATTAAATGACGTCACACGTGACGTCTTATGTGACGTCGCGTGAATGAATGATACGTCACGTGAAATTAGCGAAAAAAGATTCTGCTACGTTATGCGGGAAAATGTTGCTAAATTTTCTGCAAAATTTGGTGGAAACATTTCACCCTTTTTATTTAGCGGGAAATTTAACGAAAAGTTCCCGCCAAATAGGAGGGGAAAAGAAGAGGAAAGGGGCAGAATACGGAGGGGAAGGAAGGGGCATACTTTCCCCTCCATATACTCCCTCCTCATCCTGAACAGCTACACTCTAATTCAGCATTACAGAATTGTAAACATCTTTTATATTTCTTTATATATATATAATTTTCTTTCTTTTTTTTTTTTTGGGGGGGGGGGGAGGACATGCGGCTACGATTTGCCGGACATCACGTGTTTTGCCGATACAACCATTTGAAACAAGTGAACAGAAATATTGCCACGTCCTGTCTCCAGGCAGAGCTCTACAGGCCTTGCCATCATATTGTCACGAATGACGAGGTGGCGCAACAAAGATTAATTGACGAACCTGAAACGATAAAGGGGGTGAACTTGTGACACAACAAAAAGCATCATAAGATAAGAACAGAGCGTCCCGGGCGTCGAGACGGCGTAACAGCAGGATCGAGCGCTGACGCGAGCCTGAACACAGCTGGCCTCGCGGATCACCTTTTGTAGCCGCTTTGGTCTCTGGAACTTACGGCCTAGAACGTTCGGCGCGTAGAACATTCGTAGCTCGATTAGACAAGACGGTTCTCGAATTTTCAAGAGCCCCAACTAGAAAAAAATAAGTAGAAGGACATTTCGCTGCCTGAAATCGATCGTAGATCTTCCGCGCTACAGCCAAGCACGGTAACCATTCGGCCACGTACGCGCTCGCTCGGCGACGCGGGTGGCATTACTTCCCCTTTTAAACGCCCATCGTCTCGATGCGACGCGAAGGCAAACAAAACAACGGAAGAAACAAAAACAATGGCAAACTACGGAAACATGTAAAATGCAACCCTAGAGAGCGTAGTACAAAACGCTATTCACAGTCCTATCGATCGTAATACCGCTTGAAGCGCACGACGTGGACGGCTTCCGGTTGTGGAGTGCGGCGTGATGAAGTCCGTGTTCCGTCGAGCATCACCTCGCAGTGCAGATCCCCGACTCGACGAAGCGCTTTGTAGGGTCCGAAGTAGCGCTTCAGGTGTTTCTCGCTTAGACCGCATCATCAAATCGGGATCTAGGCCCACACGCGGTCCTGGGCTTGAAGGGAACGTCGATCCGACGAAGGTTGTACCGAGTAGCGTCGACACGTTTTTGATATTGAATCCGGAGTCGGGCGAGCTGGCGAACTTATTCAGCTCGTTGAGCCACAACCTGGGCGTTGTTGATCACATCGTCAAATAATTCGCAGGGCAGCATCGCGTCAAGCATGGTCTTTACTTTACTGGTACACACCAGCTGAAACGGTGATACTTCTGTGGTCTCTTGCACCGTCGTGTTGTAAGCAAACGTGACGTAGTGTGACACTTCGTCCCCCGTCTTGTGTTCTGCGTCGATATGCATGGAGATCAAGTTGGCGATACTTTTGTTTAGTCGTTCCGTTACTTCTTTTGTCTGTGGATGTTAGGCAGTGGTTCGACGGTGGCTGGTGCTACTGAGACGAAAAAGTTTTCGCGTCAGCTGAGCCATGAACGATATTCCATGGTCTGTAATGAGGACGTCAGGGGCGCTGTGCCTGAGGACAATAGACTCGATGAAAAACTTGGCGACTTTAACAGCAGTCCCTGATATTCGCTTCGGCGTATAACGTGATGTAATCTCTGGCGTCGATTATCCAGCGATTTGCCGGTGTTGACGGTGGAAAAGGGCCAAGTAAATCCATTCTGATTTGCTGGAACGGTGTGGACGAAGGAGCAATCGAATGCAGAACTCCTCCTGACGTCTTCTTCGGTGGCTTCTTGCGTCGCTGGCACCCATGGCATGATCGAGTGTAGAGTTGAACGGTCTTCGGTAGCATTGGCCAGTACTATTTTCCCTAATCCTGGCGAGCGTCCTGCTGCAGCCAAGGTGCCCAGCAATTGGGTCGTCGTGGCCGGCTTGGAAGACCTCCTTTATAATTTCGGCAGGAATTACCAGCAGCCATGGCGGACTGTTGTCTCCGAAGTTATCTTTGTAAAGTACACCTTGTCGAATAACGAAAGATGGCAGGGCTCTCATCTTTCGAGGTGCTCGATTAACGCGCGCAACTCAGGATCGTCTGTTTGACGTCGTGCCATGTTATCGGTGTTCATTGCGCCTAGGCAGCACTCGTCATCGTCGTCGCTGCTACCAGAAGATGTCTCAATAGGGGCTCTGGACAGGCAATCGGCGTCGCTTTGCTTGCGGCCTGAGTTGTAGACCACAGTGATGTTGAACTCCTGCAGTCGGAGACTCCATCGAGTGCGACGTCTTGAAGGATCCTTTAGGTTCGCAAGCCAGCAGAGCGAGTGTTGGTTCACGACAAGGTGGAAAGGGTACAAGTACGGGCGAAACTTCGCGATTACCAAGACGACTGCAAGACATTCCTTTTCAGTCGCGGAGTGATTTGTCTTCGCTTTGGACGGTGTCCGACTTGTGTAGGGGACGACTCGCTTGGTGCCTTCTTGACCTTAAACCACACTCCTAAAAAAGGTAGCATAAAGGGACCAATCGGCACATTTCTCCCCACGACCCTAGCGCCATCTATTCAGAAGCGGTAACTCGAGCAGTTCGTCACTCGTGGATTTCGGTGCTCCTACTGGAGTTGCTCCCTAATGAACATTTAGTCCCCTCGTCAATAATGGCTGCCGCAAGCCTTCGAGGAAGTGGATAAAGCATCGCTCGAGTAGCTATTTTGGAAAGAAGCCTTGGCAAAACAAGATTTTGGCCCCGGAATTTAGAAATTGTGACTACACGCGCATATTTAGTGAATGTCTCCGTCCGCGGAAAAAACGAGAACGGAATCCGAGCGACGCGGAGGCGCCGGTAACAAGGCTGCCTACTCTCCAACTGCCGCTCCCGCGGCCGAGTTTGAAATTTGAAGCGGTGATGGTTGATTCAGTTGACCTGTGGCGGTGCGGTGGATGCCTCGTCAGATGCAGTTGGAGTGGCCACCGTTTGAACGGCGAGTTTTGATTGCTTTGGCTACTTGTAGATCCGCAGAAATCTTATAGGTATTTCAGAACGTACTTCATAAATCCTCACGATTGCTTTGTACGATAGACGCTCGCTGTCAGACGCGGTAGGGCACGTACTTGCCCATGTTAGCGTGCAAACGAGGCCTAGCACTATAAAACTATGCCCGGCGGCAATCAGTTCATCAAACAAACGATTTTACACCGGCAGATCGTTTCGTCGACGCAGCGGCGTTTTAATGCGACTTAGGTTTATCGAAAAATTCCCGTGTTCGTTTCATCGAACATCCTTGCGACGCTTCATCGAAAGCGTCTTCCGCACATATCGCCTCGGTCGTCGGCGTGAAGGTACCGGCGACCAATGAGATGCGAGCTGGACGAAACCGTGGCGGTTCGTATGAGGCCTGGTGCGAGTTCACGCCTCGAGATTAAAGTTTCGCCTTGACACTCTTAGGCGAAAAGTGTGGTCGTATTCGGTATAAGTAAATAAATATGTTCTTAATCAATATTAAAGTTTCCAGTAACGGAGCGAGGGGTTTCAGCGCGCAGTGCGGACTGTTTGAAAGCGGCGATCGCGAATTCATTTGTGGCGTATCAAAGTCGCTTCGGTAAGTCCGCTTTAGTTGACGTTGGCTTGCGGCGAACGAAATTATACCAATAATGCAATCCCCTTGGGGAAAAAAATAGTCGACGAAACGGTGTAGGAGCATGCGTGTACGAAATAGAGTGGTGCCGCGAAGTCGTGCTCGCGCTCGTTGAGTTAAGCATTGCTTTATTATTTTATTTTCTCTCTGGGTTTCCGAGTGTTGTTCGGTCCTCTATGTTTAGGCCGATGGTGGACGGCTCCGTGGCACGGTTTATAGTTTTAACCATGGTCGGATTTCACCAAATTTGAATTGAACTTGAATGATGTAACGATCCGCTTGTTTATAGAGCACAGCGTGGAGGTGTTTTGCCTTGTAATACTTTTTCTCTTGTGATCCTCACTTTGGAGTTTTGTTTCGCCCTATGTATAACTTGTATTGTACTCGTGGCTTTTAAATGTGTTTTGTATTGTTCAAAGCTGCTCTTGTAAAATTCTTTTAAAGTGTTTTTTTTTGCATGCTTGTTGTCATTTGAGAGTTGTGTTTGCTTTGGGCTCTGAGCATTTTCATTGCTTTGGGCTCTGAGCATTGTCAAACAGTCTCGTTAGGACACGCCTGTCAAAAAATAAATTTTCGAGAATAATAAAAAAAATTTTGGAGCAATATTTATTTGTTTATTTATTGAAAGTACAATCAGGGCCCGAAGGCATTATAGAGGGGGAGAGGCTCGTACATAAAATAAAGATAGTAATATAGTAAAAGGTCGACAATATTAAATATGCAACAAAAAAACAAAAAACAGGTCTTCGGTCAATGCTAAAATAGTTAGTGATTGCGCGAGACGCGATTTAGTCGGTAGTTATGTCCTTTCAACTTGTTTTCTGTCGGCTTTCGGGTGCGGGGAAAGAAAGAATTGCCTTGGCCATCGCGTTGAGGTGGACAAAGGGTATGACCATCTTATTGAGTTGGAAAGTGCGTATTACCATTCCTTGACGTCATGGACTTTGCGCGCAGAATTTCAAATTAATGTCGTGGCGTCAATATTGCTCTAAAGATGTTTTTGCGTAAAATTTATTTCTTTAACACTTGTGTCCACTACAAACTGTTTAAAAACAAAAATTTTTCAGAGGCCCTTTAAGGTGCAATTTTCTCGTCTTGTCTGTCATTCGATTTCGCATTCTTAAATTCTGGTTATGACAGACACTATGCATTTTGACAGTATTTTACATAAAGCATAGGGTTATACCACATAGCATCGTCATTTTGGAACAGAAGTAGCCGCATACAAAAATAAAAACACGTCACGTAAAAATTAGTTTGGACATGCCATGAACAGTTGTCATCAGAACACAAAATGTTGCTATAGCTTCATTTCAAGGACACTTTAAGTTTGAGTTTTCCTAACACCTCCTAAATACCAATACCTTTGCACTTGATTTTCTTTGTCGATTATCATATTCCAGTGCAGGGTGCAAAGTGGAAAGTGTTATATTAGCTTTGGCCTAGAACTTGTGTTCAGTTGGTGAGAATACGTGTTCCAGCTGAATGCTAATACAGCACTTTTTCCAGTCTGCCTTGCGATGACCTATAAGAGGGGGTACATTCCAGCAACAGTAAGGCCTTGCGATATAGGAGGTGTTGAACTGAGTTGTGTGTGTATAGAGAGTTCTTTACACTATTGATTTCTGGCTTGTAGGCTCCTTTGTCTCTTGAATGGTATCAGAAAAGACTTGTGATGTAGAAAACATATTCGACCACAGGTGGAGGGCAGACATATGAAAAAGGGTTGATTTATGAACAAAAGTTTAGGGCAACAACGGGCTGGTGCGAGTTAATTAAGGCTGTGTCTGCCTGTCCTTTCTTTTTCGCAATCTCGGAGTGTTTTTACTATGTTTAAGTTTGGTTTACTTTGTTTCTTCTAATTTTCGGAAGCTGCAAGCGTCCTCGCCCACGACTGAAGATCGACATTTCATAGCCGGCCACACGGACGGAATGAGAAGAGAAAAGAAAAAACCGCTATGTATATGAAGATGGTGAAAGATGCCACGGGGAGGACTCTTTGGGAAAAGATAGTATATCAGCGTTTACCCTACAATCTCCAATATCGTAGACGACTATCCATCCCTAAAGCTCACAGGCCAGGTAATATGTTGCTTGCTACCCTTAAAACTCCACCGGTGTGTAACGACGGTGCGCATGCTTTTAGGGGCAGTAAGTACCCTGATAAGACCACTACTACCCCTATTATGGTGAGTTCGCGCTGCTAGCGAGTAGGAGCTTCTGCAGGAGATCCCGTTGGCTCGTTGACGCGGTTGAGGAAAATGTTCCCCAACGCGCAGATCTGCTTTCCGTTTGCGGCTCCAGTCCTGGCATAAACGCGCCGTTAGTCCTGCCAAGGTGAAGCCTGGCACCATGATGCGTCTCCTTTTTTATCGCACTGACATCAATTACGATTTTGTTACAACGGATAAGTCATAATATTTTTCGCTTTTTTTAGAAGAGCAGTTTACAAATATGTTCAAGTAGACTGAAGATGTGAAATACTTTTTTTACAGATCTTCGCAGTGTTTTTTTCGTATCCATACTTGCGTCAAGGCAACAGAGCGATTTACGGATGTTGCCTCAGAAAACCTGCCAACTGTTCTCATGGTGACTGAGGGAAAACCAAGACCGGCCCTGTTCTGCGATATCATCGTAAGGCTTCATGATGCAGAAGTATAGAAAAAAGGTGTGCTCTACCCTTTGTTGTATTGCATTTTTTTCAGCACATTTGGAGTAAATGAAGCCGTTTTTCGTATTTTGCTAATAATTTCCTTCCAAGGGCTCAGCTTGCGGTTTGGCAGAAACTATGGGCTGTCTGGGCAAGTATTTCATTACCCGACCCTGCCCTCACGTACATGAGTGTGCGCAGAAAGCATGGTCACCAGATCACCAGATTTACGACCGGCAGCTGGCTGGATCTGAGAGCATGCCCAATGCGATAACAGGGTTTAGAATGGCACTGCCCTCCCAACCTTCGAACAAAACAAGAGGAGCAAGCACACTGTCCTTGCCCTATTCCTGAATTCAGTGGTAATTGTCCAAGTTCAACATGCCTTTAAAAAAATCTTTATATGACAGTTCTCCCTTGCCTTGATTATAGCAGCATTCTAAGAAAATACTTGAGTTGTAGTTATATTTTTGGAGGGCTAGAAAACCGTGCAAATAGCTTTATATTTTGGAAGGTTTCTCCTGCTAAGCGTTATTTGGTGCAGCTGAGATGCATCTGATCGAAACTGGCCAGCCAAAAACACTACGCATTATTGATTAGTTGGCTTATGTGGAGAATAGGGGTACTCGATACTTGTTTTTGTTTCTTTGTTTATTTTAAAGTAAGTATTAACAGCATTTGTCGAAACATGGGCAAAACAAAATTCCGTTTAAAATGTGGTGGTAGAATTTTGTGCGGATTTGCTTCGTCCCGATGATACGTGACAGGTCCTCGAAGAGTATCGACATCGACTTAAAATATTTTTCTCGGCCGGCGAGATAGTGACCGGTATCACGAAACGGCTATCCCACATGCGACAAAGGCGCGGGGTACGGATTCTCCTGTTATGGCCTTGACAGGTGCGGCGTATGGCTACAACGTGAAGCTGTCGACCCAGATTAAAATGTACGTGCAATCGTCAGCTGCCGGAAATGGTCCCACTATGTTCAAGTGAGTGTTGTTGAATTGACCATCCTGTGGTGCGAAGTTGCAGAGTGGTATATTTGTGGGGCGACTGTGGCGCGTTTTCACTAAGTCATTCATGGGACCATCAGCGAACGTCTTCGTCGATTTTTGATCAGATGAGCCGAGCAGTAATCACGTGTTGAGTGGCTCGAATTTCAGAGTCGAAGAGCGATAAAATTGATTCAAAATTTTTTTCCGGAACTTTTCGGGGCGAATGCTATGTTTTGTCCCATGGACACGTCGCACAGTACTGTTTTCCCGCACTTTGGGATGTTAACGTCTTGGTGGTTCAGGGACTTTGTTCTTTTTGCAGATGTAGTGGTGTGTCCGTGCTTTGTTCTTGTGTTAAATTTCTGTAGTTTAAAGTTGATCATTCGATAGAGCAGAGGTTCTTACCAAAAGGGGAAAGTACATCCGCAACGGTGGAATCTTAGTCGGGTACAAAGTGGGTGTCTGTCGCGAACTTCATGATGTAAAAAATTAGGCGAATTTCCCTTTGTGTGCGTGCCTCGCTGCTGGATAATAAAGTGCAGTTTAATGGATTGTGATCTGTAATCACCAAATATATTGATCAGTTTATGTTGTAACAAAAATTTCTAATGGCGAAGTAGACTGCTATCAGTTCTATTCCGGAAGTGATATGTCGGCACTCGGTGGGCGATAGCTCCTTCGGGAATAACGCTATTGGCTTCCAGATTCGTCATTGATTCTGCCTAAGAACTGCTCCCACTGCACACCTGGAAGTGTCTACCATAACTGATGTCGGTGCTCCAGGCTGTGGGTGCGTCAAGAGCGTAGCTTTCGCGAGCTCCTTTTTTCTGAGAGAAAATTCTGATTCAGCAGACTCTGTCCAGCTCAGAACTTCGTTCTTGCTTGACATTTCTCGCAGGAGGTCTTGCAAAGTCTGGCAGATTCTAGACCAGAGAGGTATAAAGCGTCGTTAGAAGTTCGCGAGCTTAAGGAACTTGCGGTGTTTCTTCCTTGCTGATGGTAGTTGTACACACAAATGGCTTCCACTCGTTCTGGTGGCGGCCGTGTGCCGTAATCCTTGACACGATGGCCCAGAAAATAAAAATCAACGGCGCCGAATTTACTTTACTCAATGTGGACGACCTATCTATACTCTTCGAGGCGAGTAAAAAAATTGATGCAGGTTGTCTGACAGGTTTTTACTGAAAACAAGGATGTTTTCTATGTATGCAAAAGTGAAGGTCAGGCCACGTACAACTTGTCCGATGAACCTTTAGAAGGTCTGTGCCAAATTGCGGAAGTAATACGGCATGTGTAGGTATTCGAACACGCCGAATGGAGTAAGGATGGCGGTTTTCACTACATCCTATATTTCAACAGAGGTTTGGAGGAATGCTGTCTTCAGGTTTCCCTTACTGAAGATCGTTGCTTCACGTAAGGCGACGGCGAAATCTGGTATATGGGGTATATCTAGCAAATAAGAACCTTGTTCTGATTGAGGGCTCTATAATCTCTGCATAAGCGTCAGTCGCCACTTCTTCGGGGCCATGTGGAGGGACGAAATACAAGAGCTAGAGGAAGGCCTTGCGCAGCCAAGCTCAAGCATGTACTCAAAAAGCTGCTTCGTTTCCACTCGCAATCTCGAGCTAGGCGTCGTGATCGGGCGGACACAGGAAACCTCCTTGTCACGAAACGGTGGTAGTGTTTTGTTTAATCATTGTGTCTGTCGTAGTCAGACCAAACGCGTGGGAACATTCTGCAAGCACGCCTTTTCTTGAATAGGAGGGCTGCACTAGAAGGTTGTGTGTTTCTTCGATCGTCTTGGCTGTCATTTCTTGCACCGCGAGATGAGTTTACGAATCGTGGAGGTGTTGTCGACTAACGTCCACCATGAGAGCGAAATGTTGGTGGACATCTGCTCCAATAGTGGTCTGGCAAACGTCGGCATTTTGAAAAGTTGTAATTTTTACCCATAATGTGCGAAAAAACGAAAGCTACGTCTGTAGCACCGTCACCCAATGCAGGTGAAATGGTGCCGTCACGTATCTAAGGAAGGAGGTGCAACGTAGTTAATTCTCATAGCCGGTCGTCGTTGGCATCAAGGATGCCACTGACGACCGCCACCATTGCCCGGTGTTACGTGAATCGTGTAAGCGCCACGGAAGTTTCTAAAACCATTCAAAATTAAGCGTATCAACTGGACACTTGCAAAGTGGTATCCGCATAACACCAGCATGCTTGAACACAAGTCTTTCAAAAAGACGAAAGATATACTCTCTCTTCTCAGATCAATACTGGCAGGGCGCCGGTTTTTTTTTGTTTTTTTTTTTTCTTCCTTTTGGCGTTGCGCGGCCGACAGCAAAACCCGACTGCCCTGGCCTCGAGCCAAGAGCGGAGAGGGAGGTTTTTCCATAGCAACGCAACAAAAGCCAAGAGTTCAAAAATCTGTAAAGTGCCGTTCATAAAACTATCGTTTTAAAAAGTCATCGAGACGCCCGCCTCAGGTTGATGTTTATAGTGATTTTTTTCGTCCATATGTATTTACTGGTGTTTGGTTGACTGATTTTAGTAGTGGGGTATTCAGTCGTTGTCACCGTTCTTCCAATGTAAGTGGTACGACGAAAATGTCTGCTCCCGTGTGTACAATGTACTGGATCTTGTGAAGTTGATCGGTCACAAAAAAAGACGGCTGGACTCTAGACCTGTCACAACATCTGCCTTTTATGTACAATCCTGCCGGTTTAGGGGCGAAGCTCCTTACGGGCTATGCCATGTCCGTCCGTAAATCTGTCCGTCCATTTGTCTGGCGTCGAGTGCTCGTGCTCCTGCTCGTGAGCTCACGTGCTCGTGTAGAAGAAAGAAAAAAAAATGAAAATAAAGATGAAAAAAAATGAAAAATGAATTTTTATTGCGCAGTCGACAGGATTTGATCCTTTTCGGGGAGACCCCAAAGGATTTCTAGTCCATCGCATCAACCACTCGGCCACAACTGCGGGTCGCGTAGAGGGCTTTGAGATGTGGTAGTAACTCCAGAGCTGGGGATGTCATGGATGAAGTGTTGCATGTAGCCGCTCAACGTTTATACAGGAGAGGGCGCTAGGGTCAAATGCGTATATAATCGCGTTACACTTTGCATGCATTGGCTCAACGTTTATAGACGAGAGGGCGCTGCGGTCAAATGCTCAAATGCGTATATGACCACATTTCATACGACACATTCTCTTTCTGACATGGATGAAAACGAACGAAAGGCTCGGCATGCTGCGGCTCAGCGTCTACGCAGACAACCACTACCAGAGCTTCTTCCCAATCAACATCATTCACCACATAAAGATGCGGTAAATTTTTTTTTTTATGAACGTATATGGTTGCTGTCATTTTTTTACGTCGTCGCCATGACGGTTGGTATACTAGCTAGGGCTAGGCAGAGATACTCCAAAAAGTTTTCGGGAATACAAATACTGAGATACATATATTTAAAGGCCCAAAATTCACATACTGATGTACATTTGTGTCTTATGCATGGGTATATCCCTGAGATACTTCTGCAAAACCGGCTAAACGTATTACATTAATACAGATACAGATACCTGTAGAAATAGATTTGTACCCAAACGTTGGTAGGTGGGGAGGGTGTAGTTCGTGGCGAAAGGTAATTTGTGATTGTTCTCTTTTTTTAAGACAATTCAAGCTGTTCCCTTTACCTCGAACACTTTATTTAACATTAAAGCCGCTGAGGAAAATATGTCACCCCCGTTGAACCACATAGTTACAGAACGGTCAAGACTGCGTGCAATTCTGAGACTTGTGCTCGTTACTTGAAAAATGTAGTCATTTACTATTACAAATTAACGAGCCTCAGATGTAATGAATTACCATTACAAATTAATTTCGTTGAAAAGTAAAGGGTTACTTTACTTGCTACGTTACAAATTTCTTTCACGTTACTTTTTCCGTCACTTTTCTAGAAAACAACACAAACACTTTTTTTCAAATAGGTCCAGCAGATCTACTTTTCATTTATCATACGGCTGTATTATGGTAGTCCTTATAAAAATAATACATTGTATTTAAGAGAAAGTGTGTAGGTGCACTCCGTGCACGTGTAAGCTGACAAGGCACCGATTGAAAGCAGCAGCCACACCCGTCATCCCGCTAGCTTACGGCCTCCGGAAGTGTTCCCTGGAATTGTGGAGATAAAGGTAGCGGTGCGCATGCTCAGTAGCAGGGTGTGTTCAGATAAGGACAGTGATGGTGTCATGTCTATTTTTTTAAGTGAATTTTTATATGAGCTAGCTAAACCTGTTCATAGAAAGGGACAGACCTTACTTTTTCAAGATAAGTCTTTGTATTCGTGAGAAAAATATCATTCGAGAGAAGGTTGAAACAACGATTTCCCCGACTGCGCAATGACGCTAATTCAAAGGCCGAAAAAATAAAGAATGCAGCTTTCTAAACCGTGGAAGTTTTTACGCTTAATGAAGACATACTTTACTGCCGGAATTTCTTTAAATTAACTTATATAAGCATATATTTTAACAGAAATGAAATGCCAAACTTGGCATTTTGAGCAAATCTTACATAATGTGGCATTTTTAGCGAATTTTTAAGTAGCTTTAAGTTTATATAATAAATAAATAAATAAATTTAAATAATAATACATTTTGTGTCGAGTGTTTCATGTTTTTGTAAATGTTTTGCAAAATAATTATCATTATTCTGTTGAAAGTATTTCCTACATTGCGCCCAAAATTTCGTCAAAATCGAAAACGTAAAAATGTTGCGATATTTATGTGGCAATTAAAACAAAAAAATCATTCTCAAATTTTTTTAACTTTTACTCGCGGGGCCCTTGATGACCGATAATTACAAATCTGCAGAAACATGTTGCATTATTTAGTCTAAAAAAATAAATGTGTAACCAGGTCATGGTCGCATCAATTACCGCTGGGGCGTTTCTGTCTTAACAACTAGTGGTACACGGTCGACGTATGCCACAGTATCCGTACTTGGTGATATACATGCCCAGGTGCCATAAAACACTCTAGAAATAACTTCTGAACTTATTTTCATCACTGCTGTGGCTGATATTGCCAATCAGTACAGAACTTTACGGCTCGTCCGTCACTTACTTGGGTGTTATACTTGGCTGGTTAGATACTCATCGTGCTACCTTCTCTGATTAGTACTTTAATATGAGTACTTGGTTGACAAAATATCTTGATTCGTCGTTCTGGGAACCGCTAGGACCGAGCAATGTTATGGAAGGTTTTGGCCCGACTAATAAAGGGCGTGGCGTGAACGGAAGGTTAAGCCGGTGGCAGATTATTGCATTGTAACAAATGGCGTAGCTGGACTCCAAGCCGGAGCATATTTGAAGACGGCAGGGAAAAAACAAGTGTTTCTTGATGGAAACCTGCCAACAAAATAAGTGTCAACCCTGTACCCCCCCCCCCCCCCCCCCAGGCGAGGCCGAAGGTTACATCCGCGCTCTCAAAGGCGATCGTATCTGACTCGAGGCAGCGGTACGCGACACCGGCGGCGTCCTTTGAGCGTTGTAGAGTTAACCGGCAGGGCGTGCGGCGATGGTAAACAAACACCAGTGTCATTCATCCCGCGGTGGCACAACAGTCCCTCCCCACGGTGGAACAAATACAGAGAACGGAGGAGGCGAGGCGTGTAGATGCAAGGTTGGTGAAGAGGATGTTAATGCAGTGCTGCATACTACAAAAAGGGCGAGCTGGATTGCTCAAGGCAAAGCCCGAATAAGGAAGATGCTGTGCGCGTTAAAATAAAGGGAGACCCAAATGGTTCCAAAACGCTTCATGACCCGGTCCCTGCGCGAAGCTTACGGCGTCGACTAATTCACCCACCCCAGCTTTGCGATTGGCCTCACAAACATTATATCTGTGTGACCTCATTCGGTCAAGTGCTTGCCACACTGGGAGGTGCGTGTTTGTACCAACTGTGCCAAGTTCCAGCTATGTCTCGTAGGGCTGAAGAATACGATAGGGGATCGATTCACTGTCTGCGGAAGAAGTGCATGCTCTCCGTGTATGTCCGCAGCCTACTTCCCCTTGCTTGCTTGGCAAGGGCGACCAGTGCCCAAGAGTGGAAGAATTGGCATTGGAAAAATTCGGTATTGGACATGATGAGGAGGTATTCTTCGCCTCACGGGAATCGGGGAGTTAATTAAGAAGACGCTGACGGCCGCGGCGTTTATCAAGAAGCTTCAAAAGTTTGATAAAGGGGATCCTCACAACTACATACGACGCGTGCAAGCAAAGGCAATACATGATGATATGCAGTCTTGTGAAAAGGATGCTTTTTCCACTTCTGCTTTGCCGAGATTTGAACCGTGGTGCTTGCAGACGAGGTACAGGCGTACCATTGGCAGACGAAAAAAATCAGCGTCTTTGCGTGCGTTTTAATGCCAAGGAAGTTGACGCGGAGCTGGGCCGCTATTTGCGACGATCTAACTTATGACTCGGCGCATGCATGCTTGGCCTTGTTAAAAATTAGGGTTCACCTCCAGGACAACGCCACCAATCTACTCTCGCTTCACTTACGTTAGCGATGGAGCAGTCGCCCATTTAAAGAACCGGTACCAACTTCACTAGTTGCAGTGCAGTGAGCTCCAGACGACGAAGTGGACGTTTTCGGCAACAGTACACGACAAGAATGCTGGTGACACGGTAGTGTGCTTGCGAAACACCAAGCCCACGAATAATGAGCTTGAGGGTATTTCCCCCCAAAAAGGAATAAAAAACTAGAGTTGAAGAGCGCCAAGAAGGTGCCTGGAATCCAGTCGCTTCACATGTGGAAATGTGAAAAATTCAGATCAGGAGAATTCCTTGTATGTGGCACGCAGCGCGGACTCTGAATAGAAGTACACCTCAGTCCCTTGAACGTGTTCTAGCAGATTGCTTTGTGTCACCAAATTTGGCTGCGCCCGGATATATTAGACCCTCCTCTCGTTGAATTATCCGAAGACCAAACCAGGCGTACATCTATTTACAAATGTGTATGCCCTTCAATAAAAAAAAGATACCGCTGAACAATTGTTTGAAATCCTTCTTCCTACACCTGGTTTGATATATCGCGCTTCCAACCACGCTCTTTCGGCTCGCACGAAATGCGACCTGTGTGAACACGAATTCTGCTCTGGACTTGGAGATGAGAAAAGCGACGGTGGCTGGCCGGGTCCGTGCTGACACACACACACACACACACACACACACACACACACACACACACGATGTGTGTGTGTGTGCGTGTGTGTTTGCGAGTGTATCGGTTGCCTCATTGAGCTTCCCACTAGCCCACCGCGGAATCCACCGTTACCACCCCCTTCTGACAATTCAACGGAAGACGCCGTAGCTCCCGGGCAGTGACAGGTTAGACGCTCCCTCAACCCGCTAGCTCCTCAGTATTGCAATCTGTTCGGTAGTAATTCAAGATTTTAGGAGTTCAACCTTCAGTTTTCTAGTAATTGTTTTTCTTCTCTGTATTCGCGAGGTATTTTTTGCATTTTGCCGCCCGCGCACCGGCCGGGTGATGTGCTAAGACTATTTATTGCGACGTTTTGGTACCTTGAACCCCATTTTTTTATTTGTGTTTCTATTTCAATTATCACTTTAATTAAACTCCCGTTATTTCAAAACTTGTGTTACGTCCTCTTTATTGGCAAGACCTCACCGCCGTGAAGGCCGTTGAACTGATCAGCAGTAATTTCTTTCTCTTCTGTTTATAGTGAACCACGAACCTGTGCCCGTGTGACTGCTTACGGTATTTGGTGGCGGCGCTGGCTGATTCACACTAACAGCGTTTTAATTTCAAATAAATATCTGCAGGCCTTTGCACTCTATGATCCCCTTTGAATTTCATAAAAATTATTTTCTGAGATCGATGACTCTTTTGCCCCCTTGACCCAGTCACAAATCATGACTTTCCTGATTGCGGATGAGGCATCGCAGGATATCCTGTTATACTTAAGTAGCGCCTTAGCACATAATTGTCTGTCGCCTTCGACGCTGAACCGCTTACGCTACCTAATTCCCCTCTCTCGACCTTGATTTCCGCTGCCATTGTTTTCGAGATATAAGCTGTTATCGTCCCGCCGTGGACACGGTCGCTATTGGTTAGGGCAGAAGCTTCCGCAATGTCGCTCGTTCCAAGTGGTGCCTAGAGAAATAAATCAAACTATTTTGTCAGCAAGGTTTCGAGCGGTGCCCAAAAATACGAAGAAAAATATTTTGTCATCCAAGCACTAAAATTAAAGTACTAACTTGAAATGGTAGAAAAATGAAGATGCTACCAGCCACGTTTAACACCATAATATGGATCCGACGCGCCGCAACGTTCAGTTTTCATTGGCAATATCAGGTACATCAGCAATGAAACCAGGTTCACGTGCAAATTTTAGAGTGCTTCGTCGTGCCTGGGCATTAATATGACCAAGTACGGTTACTGTAGCATGCGTCGCTCGTGTGCCACTAGTCGTGAAGACAGAAATGTCACAACAGTAGTTGGTGCGACCACAACGTAGTTACGAATTTAGTTTATTGTATTGTAGCGGTGCCGCCGAGGCGCGTGCTAGAACCCACCGAGGACAAAGAAGAAACGCAGGCAGACTGCGCGTGACAGACTTCGAGTTTGGTCTGATTTGGCTGTGGACATTCTCTTGTAAATTAAAAACATAACAATGTTAAAACAAAAAAATGCAGCATGTCTTTGCAGATTTATAATTACCGGTCGTCAAGGACCCATCGGGTTTAAGAAAGTCGAGAATGATTATTTTTTTAATTGCCCCGCAAAAAACGAAAATTTTAACTTTTTCGATTTTGACGAAATATTTGAGGGTTAATGCAGAAAATACTTTCAACAGTAGAACGCTAATTAATTTGTTAAAAGTTCACAAAGCATAAAACACTCGACACAAAAAATTTCAGCTTTAGAATATAAATTTGAAGGGACTTAAAAATTCGCAGAATAATGCCTTATTATGTAAGATTTGCTCCAGAAGCAAACTTTGGCATTTTATTTCGCGTGAAATGTGTGCTCATATAAGTTAGTTTTAACCAATTCTGGCTGTAAATTGTGTGTACATCAAATGTAAATGTTTTCACTGTGTAGAAAGCTGCACTCTTTATTCCTCCGGCCTTTGAATGAAGGCAATCGCGCAGTCAGGAAAATCGGTGTTTCAACCTTCTCTCGAATGCGATTTTTCTCACGAATACAAGAAAGTATCTTCCGAAAGTAAGGTCTGTCCCGTTGTGCGGACAGGCTTTGCTACCTATATAAAAATCTAATTGAAAACAAAATAGGCATGACACCCCCATGGCCGTCCTTATCTGAGCACACCCAACAGCGTCTACCTCCGCTATGAAATCCTGAGCTAAAGAAGAGATCTTTCTTTCTTTCTTTCTTTCTTTCTTTCTTTATTGGTTTTGCAGGCCATGGCCGGCAGGGCGGAAGAGGAAAAAGGCATTTCTGCCTGACGAGCCCTCTCCGCCCGTTACAGCTGTACAGCATTGTTAGAAGACAAACACAAACAGCTGACAATGATTTACGCAACCTAGAAACATTGCACCATAAACTATGATGCCATAAACTAAGAACGCTTCTATGAGTGCGAGGTTTCTGCCTTCCCCGATCCCCTGATGCGAGGGTTGCATGCTAACTCAAGGCATTATGGAGTCACTGACGGCGTCAGAAACGCAAAACGGGGTGATTTTTGCAACCTTCCTATCGCTCCGAGGCTAATCAAGCTGTTGGTTCGAACTGATAACAACGACAAGGAAGGAACACAAAAAAAAGGAGAACGAGCATAAAAAGCGCAGCCCTGCGACTCGTCAGCTCTCGATAAATATATGGTTACTGAGAAGACAAAAAAGTGGCAGCGGCTTTTACCTTGAAAGTTCTATAATACATTAAATGAGGAGCAACACCTAACAACAACGATGTGGCTAGAAGGGGAGGGGGAGGAACGAGAGAGATGGGGTGGGAGAATTGGTGCATCACGTGACATACACTTTCGTGCTAAATTTAGCTAAGAAACTATATGATTGCATAGGTCACGTGACGTCAGGTAACGTGTCGTCGATTTCCTTTTTAAATTTTGCGGGAAAACTGAATTGGTGTCTACGTCATAAGACGTGATTTTTACCCCTAATTTTAGCGGGTACCAAATTGATGTACAGGTCACGTGATGTCGTTTTCTCGCTAAATTTAACGGAGTAACTGAGTGGATATTTTCACACCAAGACGTTAATGTTTCCGCTAACTTATAGTGGAGAAGCTGAGTTGACGTATGAGTCACGGGTGTCAATTTCTCCAAAGTGTACAGTTCACGTGACGTCAATTGACGTCGCTTTACATGCTAAATTTACCGGAAAATGAGCTGACAGGCGGACGGAAGGACGCACGCGCAAGAAGTTGGGATTGAGGGGTAGCGTTAAAAAGCAATTTATGCTTTAAAAGCCCAGGGAGTCACATTTAGAAGCCAAGTTTCTACAAATGTCCCTTAGTTTCTAACTCGCCGTTGTCGCTTTTCGTCATGCTTTGATGCGCGTGCACGCTGAAAGCTCCAAGACGACGAAGTGTTGTCGAAGTTAAGCTCCCGCTGAAAGGGGGGACAATTAAAAGAACTCCGTTTCGTTGTTATCCCGTCGCTGACTATTAGCGGCGAGATGTTTTGGTGGCGCCCTCCTATTGTTCCTTCTCGTGAAGTCATTACCGTGCGAGCAACATGTTCGATGGTATATGAAATTAACATGGTGAGAGCATGAAATCATTCCACCTTCAGAGCAACACTGCCAACACCGCCAAAATTACAGTTCTAACATTCCCCTTATTTACGTCGATAAGAAATCCTTCGCTGACGTCATATTCAGCCTTGGGCAAATCGTGGCATGCCGATCACAGCGACGATTTTGATAGCGCACGTCGCCAATACTTCCTCATGGTAAAGCTGTCGGAGTTGATCTTCTCCTTGGCACTTCTATCCGTCCTCCGGTCTAAGTGATTTCGAACATAGGGCAGAGCGGAATAGAGAAAAGTAGTGAGCGATAAATCGCCAACGCCCACATCGGCCGAGGGGAAGAGCGCGGAGTGCGACAAAATGGACAGAACAAGCCAAGGTGCATAGAAATGCACATTTGTTTTGCCGCAGCGCGTTGAAATCGTTCAATTGCATGTAAGCTTTAGTTCTCTAAATAATGTTGCGTTTTATGAAAAGGGGACGATAAAAAGAATCGGATTAAGACTCTGCAAGAGGTATTTCACCAGCAATTCGCGGTTCCAAGCAGCTGCCCCATCAATCTCTCCTCAATGTAACAATGAATGGTGGCTCCCAGGTTACGTGGTGAGGAGGTGATCGACATTCTGTAAATCTCTCACAAGAACTTAAAAATGTTAGACGACACGGATGAAACTGTTCCACGCTCTCTGCGCGTCATTGTTAGCGCGAACAAGCGATCGTCAGTTTTTTATTCTCTTACTTTTCCACTGTTCTTCCGACCGTTTATGCTCTATAATAAAAATATTATAGTGGTGAAAACCACTAAATTAGTGAACCCCTATGGAGGAAACAATTATGTTTTCATATGTCCTCGCGGTGGGTGAACTGCATTTTAATTACTTACGTTGATGATATGTGTACGTCTTTTGTGTGGGAGTTCTCGATCGAACACTGGCATTTCTTGTCGCTATGGCTGCCGTTTTTGTTCCCACACTTGGCGCTGTTTGAGTCAAGAGTTTAACCACCCAAGGCGAAGAGCCGCCCTCTGAGCCCGGTTCGTAATCGGCAGTCTCACTTATCACAGTTGTCACAGTTGAACGTTCATCTGAAACTGATAAAATATTAGGAACCGCAGTTACTCATGCGCACTGATTAAGCATTTGTAACCGATCACTCGGTTGTCCTTACTATACTTCGTTTCACCTTCCGTCCAGACGCAGCCGATGCTACGAGATTATATGACGAATCACAGAGCGTCAAAAGGGCACCATCATGGTGTTCGTAATGTTTCTGTCTGTGTTTCTCATCGCTGAACCAATGATAAACAGAACAAGCCTGGTGATTTGCACTTTTGACGCTGCTTCATTGGTCCCGTTCCCTCGTAGCATCCGCTGCGTCTGGACGGAAGATGAAACGAAGTATAGATAAAATAAAGAGTGAATGTATTTTGAAATTATAAGCAAAATAATATTTAATCGCGATGCACAGAAGCTGGGATTTGCGTTGCCTTATTTTTATATTTGCGTTCATATATTTGCATCGTTGTGGTATTGTTTTGAAATCATTCCAATTCCATCATTTTGCGGCAAAACAAAAACTGCGAAAGTAACGAAAACCTGATCTGAGCTAACAGCAAGTTAACAGCTAATAAGTACTAACTAGATACGGTAGACGCATCCGTAGTCGCGTCGACGATTGCTACACTCTAAACAAGGGTATATTCTTTCACCTCTCGTCACATATACGACAACCTAAAATTTCACTTCGACGTAGAGCGCGCTGAGGTCCGACTGACTGCCCCAACGTTTGCGAGCGGTTTGACGGCGGTGCCATATAACATATTAAACATGTAAAAAACGTATCAAACTCTTCAAAAAAAAAACAAAAAACACACGTTTTGCAGTTGAGGCAAAGAGAACCCCGATAACCGTTTTTGCAGTCAGTCACACTTACATCAGTTAATTTAATAAGTTGAACTACTCGGCAATTACGTCGCTCGTGAAATTTGGTACCGCCGGTTCAAAGTGAGTGCGCTGTACATCAGACTGACATGTTTTTGGGTGTCGTATATGTTTCAAGGGGCTTAAGGATATACCCATTTGTTTAGAGTGTAACGTCGTGCTCGTGAGGCGCTGTGACGCTGAAATGACATGGCGGACGTGTCAGTAGCTTTACGGCGACTCGCATCAACCTTCAACCTGTTTGCCGCCTAGGGCGTTTCTGGGATACACTAACTGGCACTCTCGATATCGGTCGTGGAGGAAAGGCGAAGGTAATGTCTTTTAAGAAGAATTGTCTAGACCCCGCCTTTTAGCGAAACGTGGTTGTATTTACGAAAACCGCAGAGAGATTTCAATGGCCGTAGAGATAATGGACATTTGGGACGTTGGATAAAAATTGTTGATATGTTTTCTTGAGAGTTTAAACGTCGACATACAGTTACGTTTAAACGTGAGACAATTTAAGTCTGCTTGTTATCGTCTGCGATGAAATTATAAGACCTCCAATTCCGCTTTGATTTCAAACCATAACCATATATGGCTGGCGGCATTTTTGAGTAGTCTCGTACCCCCAGTTCCTCGTCTGTATTTGGGAGCGCGAGTTGTATCGCATTCACAAAAATGTATGTTGAAATAACTCCTAAAGCAAGGTAGTCTGCAGTAAAAAACTGTTGCGAGTGCACGCCTTTAGAAACATTGCGGCGCTGCAGGTTTTTGTAGCTGGACGAGCATAGGCCTATGGTTCTACCTGAACTATATTTTGCGTCACCTGGCTTGATTTGTTGGTTTGCGTGTGAAGATGCTGAAATAAAAAGGTAGACTCCCGCAGAAGCTGGCCCGCTTCTCCGTAAAACATAAAATCGTCGTTATATTAACAATATCTTCAGTATTGAGAGGAAACACACAGGAAAGTATGTGCGAGGCAACTTGACTGAAAACAACCGGTTGTTCGCCTAGCGCAACAATTTGTCTAGGTATCGTCCCTTCATTTGACTCCAAAATTTCTCAAAATCAGATAGATCTTGGAGGTAATTTGTTGAAGAGCAACCTGATCCGTGGTGTTTGTAAGTTCAGAAGTGTAAGCCATAGAGAAATATAGTACTACGTAAAGAGTGGCCACTCAAGCCGTTTCGCGGCCCAGGAGTTAGGGACTCTACTGGCCGTTAGTAGGCGCAACAGTGCCACTTATTCTGAACATTTGTCAGATATATATTATTAATAAATAACTTCGTTGTATAGAGTAAACTTTTAAAAATATTACGAACTTGAAAACTTTCAAAACGACTTCGACGGCTGTGGCTATGGCTGCGGCGCGACGGTTGGCTTCGGAGTCGTGGACTCGACGGAGGGCGGATACTTCGGCTGCTTGGTCTGTGTCTCTTGCCTCGTTGTCCGGGTTGAGTTGGTTCTGCGGCTTGTTGTCTCGTGCGGGTTTCTAGTCATTCTTCCATTGCGGCCATGGTATACGGTATCCGTAAGAAGTATTCTGACGGTAGTTTCTTTATTGACGGACATTTGCATTCGGTCACTGAATTTAGAAGCCACTGGGCCAGTCATATGTGTGCAAGCGTCTTTTAGCACATGGTCATATGTGCAAGCGCCTTTCATCGAACTTGGACGGTAATTTTTTTTAATGCGCTCCATCATATTGCATTTGTCGCTGTAAGTATCGCTGTAATACAGTACTTTTTTTCCAGTGTACAACTGTTGACGCGTTATTCATACATTTTGCATGTGTATTCTTATTTTTGTAATATATGAATAACATACATCACTCCTTGTCGTCAGAATTGAAGTGTGTTTTGCTTGTCATAGTTACAAAAAAAATACTTTTGTGTGTCAAACCCTGGTGTCGTCCCATGTCGTCCCTTCAAGAGAGTTAGCACAAATGTAAAAATATCCTTTTCGGTCTGCGGTCAGTTTGAATTATATGTAGCGCTGGATGACTTTTCTTCTGCAGTACAATTAAGGTATGCTGATAAAACAATTCTATTTTTAACAAAAAAACATGCTAGTTACAATAACACTGACTCGTTAAACTAGAGGGCGCATGCTACTACCCGATACAAAAATACCGCCAAAACTCGCCTTAAATCCATTCATTCATCTTGCCAGCGGTTACAGCGTGTATCCATCCATTCAACACTTAACTAGGGACTATACTGGCCGCTGGGTGCGCTCGCTGACGCTGAATTGGGCCGCTGGGGCCTATGGAAGTGTCCGCTCTTTACGTAGTACTATATTTCTCAATGTGTAAGCTGTCACGACTCACGAGCGATTGCAAAGGGATCGATTCTACTTAAAGAGAAGCTCGAACACTTTTTGTCAAAAAAGATAAGATAGAGGTTGTATCTACCGTACTTTTATCAGCCGAATCTGAAGATGACGTTCGTTTTCCCCGGGGAATTAAACGCGAGAAAACACGAAAGACCTGCGACCAGTCGTAACGTCATAAGAGTATCGTTCAGCCGCCAAGACCGTGTCGCTCGAGGGCCGCGAGTGCAATTGGAAGCTAGCCAAACATACTCCCTTTACTGGCAGCAGTCGCGACGTAATTTTCTGACCTTTGTTTTTGAAATAGCAAAAGTGTGCTTGCATAGCTTTGACAGCCGCTGAAAATGGGCGAGAGCGGAGATTCCGAAGCCTTCTTATGCGACGTCACGCACCGGGAATGAGGACCGTCGGCGGTTCTTCGAAATTGATTTCCTGCAACCTCCATGCACCAAACGAAAAAAAAAAAAATCTATTCCACATCATAGAGGTCTCGAATAATGAAGACGATATAAGAGTGTTTCCTCAAATACAAAACTGCTTCAACTTCCATTTAAAGTTTTTTAAATGTTTGCGATTGTGTGTTCTCGAAAGCGTGGTGGTCTCTTATCACCGCATTACAACTGGAGAACGCAGTGGCGCCACATGTCTGCTATACCTGGAACTGTTGATATGGGTCTATATTTCTATACTTTTTACTCATCATGCTTCCAACGTGGTATTAAAACAACTCGAGTGATATTTTAAGCTTTGCATTTTTATTGATATTGCGCTAATTTAATTTCACAAAAGCTGCGTTTTTTTCAGTCAAGTTATACGCTGTCTTATGGCTGCCCGATAGATGACGCAGTGTGCCAGTGTGTTCTCACCAACGGTTCTCACCTTCCCAATGGTTAATAAAAGAACAGAACGCACAAAATTGCACTCAGACTCAAGTGTGTGAAGGAGTCTCATCGGGGTACAGCCTGCAGCAAAATGTTTCGGGGCACGTGAGCGCTAGCCGCAATGACTGGGGGTGTCTTCTGACTGCGTGTTGGCGCTCTCAAGATTTGCGCTTTGCACACGCGCTTTCTTTCCTGTTCGCAGTCATGTTTCTTTTAGCTCGTTTTCTTTGTTTTCGTTCAACGCCACCAATATAATCTAGAGCGACTAAAGGTGCCACGTACGGTGGCTGAGTCAGACGCGTGGCATGCAGGCCAACAAGCGGCAGTTGGCGCCTTTCCCGGTTATCTCGTGCGCGTGGAATGGAAGCTTGTAAAAATACACAAATGCGAGCACGGAAGAAAGCATATTGTCAAATAGGGAATCTTGAGATCGGCAGCGCACCTTCAAAGGCGCAACCAATCATTTCAGCTGGCGCTCTCATGCCCCGCAAAAGTTTGCTGCCGACTGTACATTATTCGGGTGCTTTCCTATTTTCATGCTCCAGAAGAAAAAAAAAACACAAAAAACAAGAAACCTAAGTTTTGGCATTTACACTTACCGTAGGGTGCGATGTAGAATATTGCAATTACCAGTCCGAGCAGAAAGATGATAATGAGCAGAACTAACTTCGGGGTTTCACTGGAACAGAGACGGCAGAGTTAATAATCTTACTTTACGGCTTGTAAGTTCATTCGGTATATTTTCGATATTGCTGCGATGATTCTACGACGAAAGCCCCATTCTTTTGTTCCGCTTCATATCAACTTACTTTCCTGAAACAAGAAAAACAAAAAAGAATTTCAGCATCACCACTTATCTGACCTTAATATAAAAACTCCTGATCAACTCCGTTTTACTAAACAAATTTGTTTGGCTTGTCAATAGCGACACATTAAAGTAAGAAAAGCCTCATATGCCTTTCTAAGGCATATAGGAATAAGATAATCGCATTCTTCACATGACAATGCGGGTTAGACAAACACTAGAGATATATACTGATAACCCAAACCTGTTGAATACTATTACAATTGGGTCAAACAAGTGCATCTGAGTAAGCGAAGTAGCTCCTTTTAGTGGTGTGTCATATTGCAAGAGGCGTTTGTCATTTTCAGGCTTTGCTGCGTTGCGGCACAGTCTACACTTTAAGGTAAGTTATGTTAAGGGTTTTCCAGGCTTAGGATATACAGCGCAACGCGTGGTCAAGTAAAAATGGACCGCGTTCAGAGCGAAGCGTTGGAGTGTCAAAGTAGCGGGTGTTTTGGGAGAAAATAAAATCAAATTTTTTGGTCCATACAAATAAACTGCGCTTTGCTGGAAGCGGGAGCACCTGGAGAATGGGACGCTAGCCGAGGTGGCGGAAAGATAAATTTTGAGGATTAGGACCTAACCAGAATCAAAATATAACAGGAAAGACAAAATTTATATATGAGCCAGGTTCACCTTGCCCTAATAGCGTCGAAACAAGAAATAACATTTTTAGCGCCTTAAACACTTATTTCATTGCTTTATGTTTGTGGTGTAAATGCCGCATGCATCCAGAATGTCATTTCATGTTTTCACAACATTAGGTTTAGATGGACGTCGGCTCACAGAAAAAGGTAATCTTTCTCCTTTATATTTTAAACAATTAAATGTTTTTTTTTAATTCGCGTTTTATCATTACTTTGAGCGCAATATTTTCACTAAGCTTCAGCTTCCTGTGATGTGCAGTTTAATTATGCAAACCAAAAAAAAACTATTTCTTTTTGGAAACGTTTGTATATTCAGGTGCCGCCATATTTTTTGCTAATGTGTCTTTGTTCTGCTTCAAAAGATAATATAGATTGTGGACCTACTTAAATCTCAACATACACCTTCTTAGCATTTATATCTCCCAAATTTTGAGACCTTCAAATTAAAATGATGGTATCAAATAAAAATCTTGTCGATATTCGTTGGGCGTTACAGGTAAACGCCTTTCCTCTTACAAAATACGCTCCTAGCGCGTAAGCAGCAGGAGGTCTGTGTGACGTGTTCTCGTTAAACAGAAAGCTTGTAACTCTCTGCACTGTGTAACTGGCTAATGGTATGTTTGCAAAAACGTTTAGCACAGAATATGTTTCATGAGCCTAATTTAATGAGAAGACCGTCGATAAGAGCAGTCATGCAAAACCTTTACGAAGATCCGTCCCGAGGAGCCTTTGTATCAGACTCAACCCAAAAAATATAACGTTTCGGTTACGGTTACGGTTACCGCTTCCTTTTGATAACGGTTTCGTTTCGGTTTTTTACGGTTTTAATGTTAGCGGTTTCTTTCACCATTTACGCGTTCCCGAAAACCGGTTTATTTCGGTTTTTCCAACAATTTGTTTAGGTGAAATGCTAGACAGCCGTTTAATAATAAACTTTTTAAAGTAATCCCAGATATCCAGCAACGCGAAATTTAAGGAACTTAGAAAAGTCTTAATATTTCTAGTTGGTCAAAAGTTGCACACGTTTCCAGCTGCAACGCTTGTTCACTACATCTACTTACATTACTTAGTTTGATACCCGAGCATACACGGTTCCTTCCGCTACTCGGGGATCATTGCATTCTATATATTAAAAATGAAAATAAACATCCCTACTTTGATGTTCGGCAGCGTTTGTAAACAACTCTAAGGAAGTTCCCACTAAATGCTGGAAGAACCATTCGCACCTTCTCGTCGCTATAGTTATTTCAACCTAATACATGCAGGGCGAGTCTTCGCCCACACTGCAGGAAGGAGCAGAACTATAGCCATCCTCTAGTAAAATGCTGCTGAGTGGAATAAAGTAATAAAATTGAGAGTTGGGCTACTTAGTGAAAGTCAAGCATAATGTAAATGCAATAGTCCAAAACAAGGAAGACTAAGGAGAGGAACGAACAACACAGTAACAACTCACAAAGCTGTAAAAATATCATTAGGTGTTGTTCGTTTCTTTCCCTAGTCTTCGTTGTTGTTCCATGTTACACCTACGACATGTTTCCTATTTCAAAGCAATTGCCTATGGTTATCGAAGCGCACGTCCCTCGCTGGCAGTCTCTGTGACGCTAGAAGAATGGTGCATTTATATATAAGAAAAAATAGAAAAATGCGGACGTAGAAAATGAAAATAAAGTGTGGACGTACATTATATATATACGGCAGAAAAATGTACTTGCAACGGTTGCTCGGAGTTTTATAACATATCACGAATAATATGTTATAAAACTCCAAACAATACGTCGCAAGTACGTTTTTCTGCGGTGTATATTATACGGCATGCTGCGCTACGTTTTCTCTCTCTCTCTCTCTCTCTCTCTCTCTCTCTTTATATATATATATATATATTTATTTACGAAAATATGCAGATGAATGAACAGTACTTCATCGGATGAATTATTGTTTTACAAAACCTCCGAAAGCCAAAATCAACGGCGGAGCTAGGATTTGAACTCTTGCCTCCCAATGCCCGATCGGGCGTGCTTATATCATGTCACATTATATTATATTATATTATATTTATTATACGGGCCGCGGGATACCTGGCATTTTACACTTCTCTTTATGGCTCTGGATTTTTTCTTCTTCGTCCACCTGTTTGACACAGTTTCAGACCAAATTCCTCTTTCACCCAATTGACTTCCCTTTCTTCTGCCTGTTTGATCGACATTGCCGCACTGCCCACCACTCCACCTTCCCCTGCTATCCAACAGCGCATGGGCAGATGCCTCTTGAGTCGGTTTTGGAGTACTTGTAGGGGACTGTGCGCAGGCGATCATAGCCCCTCTGCCGAGGCCAATATATCTCAGGGAAGGACTCGCCGTGTTCTGGTGCGCGTGCATTGACGTGAAAGGGACTGTTCTACACACGGAGAACACAGCTTTTTGGCTCTAGCGCTGCACCCGGCCATGGACGAGCTTCACTTGAGCTATTGCCAGTGCCGTCTCTCTTCTTTTTCTTAATAAAGACATGTCAATAAAATGGATACCGTCGGTCATAGGCCCCGCCGACCTGCCGTTGCGCGATTGACACGCGATGGCGAGCCGGCAGGCCATCGAGTCCTCGCGCTCTCGGCGCGAGACACAGCCTTATTGAAAATTCTCATTTGTATGAGAAAGTTCTGTGTCCAATAAACGCATATGAATCATACAAGATGTATAAGAACTATACTGAAGATATATAAGAACATACAAGCACCATATAAGACACTTATGAGAAGTTTCTTAGAATCTTCTTATATGGTTCTTATATATCACTATATAGTTCTTATTTAGTTTTATATGGTTCTTATATGTTCTTATATATCTTGTATGGGTCATATGTGTTTATTTGACACATTAAATTTCACATACAAATGACTTTTTTCACTAGGGATGGGGCGGATCCAAGGGCGTTGAGGGGGGGGGGCGACGCAGGCGGCCACCCCTCTTCCAAAAATGTCGACCCCCCTTCCCCCTTCTCAGATGGCGATTTGACATGGGAGGACCCCCGAAATAAACCCGACTACCGGACCGCCAGGTGGTAGAAGGCTCGGTCCTCATGGATGAGGGTTCAAAATAGGGTAGGTCGCACCCTAGCAGGTACACTTGTACTCTGAACTTGGAGAACCACTCCGTCGCTTCAACGTAGACTGAAGTCCGCGGTGGCGGTTTCAAAGCAATGCTTGGAGCCAATAAGTCGGCGCAACGGCGCACATCTAGGGGCCGTCGGCGCAGTGTGGTTCTGCCGCAGCTAAAACAAAAGCCGCAACCGGAGTCCTGTTTATGCTACGTTGAATTCCCCCCCCCCTCAAACAAAAAAAAAGAAAGAAGTTTTTTTTCTGTTTTTACTAAAACGGAGTTCTGGATCCGCCTCGGCAAAACATATTTTCCTTCTCGTGCTGAGGGCGGCGGAAGGATCGAGGAAACGTCCGAAGGGTTTCCCGAGATTTTTCACTAAATGTGACTGAATAAATAAATGAAGAAAAATGGCAATGGCAGTAGCCTAAGTCAAAGCTTGTCCATGGGCACGGCACAGCGCGAGAGCCAAAGCTCTGTTCTCCGTGTGTAGAAGAGTTCCTTTCGCGGCAATACACGCGTACCGCAACACGGCGAGTCCTTCCCTGAGGTGTATTGGCCTCGGCAGAGGGTTGATGATTGCCTGCGCACGGTCCCAAACATCTACGCCGTAACCGACGCCCGTGGCATCTGCCCATGCGCTTTTGGGTAGCGGAAGGAAAAGGGAGCGTTAGGCAGTGCGGCAAAGTCAGCCAAAGACGCAGAAGAAACGGGAGCCAGTTGAGTAAAAGAGGAATTGGGTGTAAAAGCTTTGCAAACAGGGGAAGAAGAAAAAAACAGCCATAGAGAGAAAAGTAAAATGTCATGTAGTCTGCCTGCCCCTGGAGCGCCTTGAGGGGAAGCGAGCGCACCAGCGAGCGGACACGAAGAAATGCTTGGAGCCGTTCTGGCGTGTGCGAAATGGTGTCATCGGCTGTGTCGAGCCTGAACCACGGTGTCCTGAACCCAAGAAAACCATTGCGTCGCGCGGGTTTTGCCCGTGTCGCTTAGGATTAAGCGAAATTCCGACCGCAGCAAGTCCTCCACTAGGAGACGCACCATAGACGATAACTTGTCTGGGTCAGGATGGGTGCACAAGAACTTGTCTATGTGAGACCAAGCCGAGAGTCCACGCGCGCGCATTTCCCTGGCAATGGCTGTTGCCAAGAGCTGCATGTAGAATGGCGCCGGGCGTATCACGAAGTGCACACAGGAAAAACGGCAGTAACGGTGGCCTACTCTAAATGTGGTCAGGCTGCGGGAGGAGGGATGAAGCGTGATATGGTAAAAGGCCTCGTCAAGGTCGAGCTTACCGTATACGCTTGGGGCGGGAGTGCGTTTACTTTGATGGCTTGGGGTAGCGGAGTAAGGCGGAACTGAGGTGCCTGGAGGCAAGGAGTAAATGCAGCGCAGTCCAAAACAAAGCGCGACTCGATTGCTGATTTGGATACGAGGAAGACGGGATTTAGGCACGGACCACGTGAGGAGCGTTCGATGATATCGCCTACATGTTGGTTACGGCGGCATCGATCGCGGGGACCTGGTCAGGAAGAGGGGGCAGGCCATGGAGTAAAAGCCGTCGTGCTTCACGGGTGGGCCTTGAAAATTACATGCCTCACTAAACACCGTCTAGTGGACTTGAGGTGCCTGCTGGGTCGGGTGGACTGGCCGCGGAGGTCCCGTCGCTTTCGACTTGTAGGCAGTGCTACCCAGGTCCCACTCGGAGTCTTGGACGTCGCTTTGTTTGTCTGTAGTGTGTTCCTTTGTGTTGGTATGGTTTTCCACCTCGCCATCGTAGGTGTCGAATTAGTCGTCATCGGCGTGGGGCTTAGTGACACTGTCGGTCCTGATGAGCCACTCTAGGATTCGCTCGGCGGCGGTGGCGTTCGAGTCCGTATCCAATGGGTCGTTTTCTTCGGTCCAAGATCAAGCACGGTCAGGGTCGGCCGAAACAACAGCCTCGCAAAATGCATGGGCGAGAACCTCCTCGACCGGAAAATGCCCAGGAGTGTCGAGGAGACGACCGCGCCGTCGATGACGGCACTGGTAGTTCTCGACGACCCAAGGTAGTTGCCGGACTCACTTAGCATTAGATGGCCTCTTGGACTTGGTGCCTGGGCGGTAGCTGGGGTTCACGGGAGCTCAAGACGTTCGGCATCCGCGTCGAGGCTGGTTTGGGCAGCTGGTCGGGGAGCTCTCTGAACACATCAGACCCGAGCCTGGACGTTTGCGATAGGACAGCCACCCTCCAGTTCCCTCTCCCGACGACGTGGAAGAGTTCCAGTCTATCGAAAATGAGGTGCTGGTGCTCGAGGAGCATGGCATACCCGGTAGAACCGAAACGGGTGGAGATGCCGGATCTCGTGGACAAGCGTCTGGTGTTCTGGGCGAGGTCGCGCAGAATGTCCTAGGCCTGACGGACCCTCGCTCCGGGAGTGGGCGGTGGGGGCTCCACCTGAGGTTGTCGGATCGCGTTGGAGGCTCTGGTAAAAATGATTCCCGTAGAAGCCATACCTCCGGCGGAAGCAGGGGCAGGGCTCCGGTGATGCTGGATGCGATCCCTTGGCGCGTCTGTTGATGTTCCAGGTCACCGTGCTGACGTTGAAATAGCTCGCGTTCAGAGTTCTGCGACAGGGACTGCTGCGACTGCTGGCGTGTGGGGCGAGACTGGCTTTAGCATCGACGATTGGAGGCACGGCAGCTCCCAAGGATGAGGCGGAAGAAGCAGAAATGTCATCCCTGTCTGTTGGACGATGGCGGCTCCATCGTTGGCGGCAAAGTGGGTTGGCGCGTTCGAAAACAATGCATCCTTTTACATGGCTTTTTCTCTTGACATGCTGAGGTGCGTGGCAAAGCCGGCGGCTGCCACTCGATTCGAAAAAAGTCTCGGCACGAAAAGGAAAATAAAAATAATATCGAAAACCCTTGAGACGTTTCCTCGTTCTTTCCGCCGCTCTCAGCCCGAGCATATATATATATATATAAGTCAAACACATTTATAACGAACTGCAGGAAACGCTACGATCAGTTTCATATAAAGAGTAGTTCAATCTAGCAAAAAACATTTACAACGAACTTCTGCGATGAGTTTGTTATAAGGCGAGAGCTTCTCTTTCTTCCTCATGTCTTCAATTCCGCCTTGCAACAACGCGCTGGAAAGTGTTTTTGTTTTTTGAGTTCGTTCTTTTAGCTTTCTCCCCTTCTGAATCGCCATGTTTGCTCAATTTTGTCCTCAACTTGAGCTGTTGGAATTTTCTCTCCTGCCTTCTTTTTTTTTTTTGGGGGGGGGGGGGAGGGACAGGCGAGAAGACGATTGTCTGCGCGTTTTCGGAAGCCTTCTTGGAGGGAAAAGTTCGATATAGCAAATATATTGTTCGTTATATAATATACTTTTTTACATGCATATTTATTTAAATTTTCCGTGAGTTCGATATCGAAAATAATTCGCTGTGCGTGGGTTCGTTCTAAATGGGTTTCAGTAAATATCATACAAAACTCCAATGTCAATTCTGTAACTTTTTTTTCTCTTAGTGTTGTTTCAGAATTGTTACTCGCGACACGTTTCAAATTAAATGAATACCAGGTTTTCTTTTCCGCCAGCTTTGCATGATGTTGACTTTACCTCGTTTCTTCATGCTCGCTACTGCACGCATGTCAGGAACATCGGTGGTTTTGATAGAACCGAGTTAGATGGACATCTGAGAATTCTAATTTATTGGTTAATACCCTGAATGAGACACGTACTAAATACAAGTAGCGATGTAGGAGTGGGGCATGTCTATAAAGAGAAACTTTTTTATTATAAGCTCCTCGACAATTGATTCCAACTAAATATTCGTAATCTTAAAGTTAGATTGAACGGAAATGTATTACAAGATGCACCAGTCGCGGAGAGTAACTCTGTCAAATGGTCACGACATTTCAAGATCCCGCCTATAGGTTATACTTGAGAAAATTAATACTTTTATTTTTCGCTTAATATCGGTTAAAACCTGTTACCGGGAAATAATTTACGGCTACGGTTACGGTTACGGTTTTATAAATTTTAAATAACGGTTTCGCTCCGGTGTCGGTTACTTAAACAATTTCGTTCCTAAACGGTTTTCGGTTATGGTTGCGATTTGAGTCCCTGCTTTGTATAGTGCAATTTTCTTATATGACTTCAAACAACGCAAATAGGTGTCGAACAGGCGCTTTAAAGTAGAGCGCAGAGAGATCAAACTGCAATACCATTTGAGAAATTGTGCATTTTTCTGAAGAGTCCGAAAAAAATTCTGTTTCTGGATGAGCGATTGCTCCAATTATTGAGATGTTTGATCCGGCAAACTCGTGGTCGTAACAAAGTTTTTGTACCTTCATAATTTACATGTTAATGCTGACGGTAGAATTCAGGCTTTTTGCACACGTTAGGTACACGTTTGTTCGTTCATTCATAAATACGCAAACTATATTCAATTTTTGAGTGATAGCGTAGGAAATGCAGGGCCCGCCATGGTCACGCCCAATGCTTTGTGGCTCGTTCTCAGCAGTTCTCAATGATTCACGCCGCAGTCGCGTTGGCTGTGGAGCGATCATGAGATAGCTGGCCGAAAATTGCCACGACCTGCCTTTCTTAAGTTTGAGGTGCGTATGTAGTTTGTGTATTTTGCAAAAGGTGCCTGATTGTTTTTGAATTTCTGGACCGTTTCAGGACACAGTGTCGATATTTATTTTTTCAATTCTACGATACGACGAGAAGCGTTATTTGCATTTCATATTTCCCTATTTATCCTTCTAAGTTTGAGCAGCCTCTCAATCACGTGTTTTTGCTCACCGGGTTTCTCCACTTCCCCACCTCCGTCTTCACTTTCTGTGGAGATGAGAAACAAACGAAAAAATCATCAGGAAAGCATGAAGCTGATCAGTTGAATCCTTACGACGATAAAAATAAAAGCAAAGGGAAACATACACGAACCAGATGGGATTTAAATCCACACATGGCGCAGCGAACCGCAAAGTTTCTTGCCTCCAGTAGTTCGGATCGTGCGTTTCGGCTGTGCACTCTTTTTTACACAGACTTTGTGTAAGCGCAGGAATATTAGTTGTTCATTTATTTATCTGAATACCGCAATGACCAGCAGGCGTGATATTCAGCGAAGCCGAAGATACAAATACGAACACGCCGCCCTGAACATGTATTGCACTGCAGGAACACAGCTTCTTGGTAGTGGCATTAAGAACCCTGAACTTGCTGTGGCAGCTTCTGCCGTTCTAGTACTTAAAATAAACATCTAAGGAGGACTCATAAGCTCCGCGTTTTAAGATTGGAACACGATAGCTAAACATATAAATAACGGCTCGTTCCTAGGTCGTGCAGGCGTTTCTGCGTGGCCTAGTTCAATAAAGAAAAAAAAAGTTTCCGTGGCCTAGTAGGTAGCGCGTCTGGCTCGCATTCTTAGGGTTGTGGGTTCCAGTCGCGCCCCCGTCCAGAATTCCTGAAGGTTCTTCTTTTAGGCAAGTAAGTCGCTTTATAAAGTAAAATTTTTTGCGACGTGTGGTGACCTTTAATTCGCATCGCTTGCCGTGTTTTCATCACTTCCATCCACACGTGACGTGAAATGTGGGTTGTTTGAAATACCAGCGCGAGGTCATCTGGCTCTGACGTCATGACCCCATTAACCTATCGGAATTTTCCCGTCCAACCGATGCCAGCTTTTCTGGGACACGAGCTTCCTAAAGCTGTTGCTTTAGAACTCATGAAGTACACGTATGCCTCTATATCAAGCTGGTTTACTCCCTTCACGCTTAAAGGAGCCATGAAACACTTCAACATACTTTAGAGCGCAGCTCTTAGGCGCCCGTTTCCGGCTTGAGCGGCGTCGCCGTCGCTGTCGGCGTAACCGAGGGAAGTTTTTTTCCGATAAATTGAGAGGAGAAAATTTCTGCGAAATTCAGCTGAGAAAGTTCCTCGCTTAATTTAGCGGGGAATTTGTTGCGATAAATTTAGAGGGAAATTTTTTCACTAAATTCAGGGGAAATATGTTCTTCTAAATTTAGCGGGAAATTTTTGCGCTATTTTTCCGCTAAATTTAGCGCGGAAACTTTTCGGCTAATTTTAGTTGGTAAGTTTTCCGCTAAATTTAGCGGAGAAATTCTTCGGTACAATTTAGCGGAGAAATTTCCTGCTAAATCTAGAGGCAAATATTTGCTGCTAATTTATAGCGGGGAATTTTTCCGCTATCTTAAGCGGAAAATTTTCCCTAAATGGGAGGCGAGCAGGAGAGGAGGAGGGGAATAGCCTTCTCTCCGTATCTTCCCCTCCTTCCTCAAGAGCTACGCTATTTTTCGGCGGTACGGGGGATTGTAAAAGTCATTCTTTCTTTTTTAACTTATTCCTCTTTACCTTCCTCAAAAAGCAGACAAAAAATAAAACTTAAAATAACAGGATAGTGAAGTAGTATAGAACCGTAGCCAAAAGTTCTCGAAGCAGTCTGAGCGCCGACGGCGTTAACTCGACCATGTACATTGCATCTGATGCACTCGTTAGTAAATGTGGAGCTAGAGCGACAGCTGTCTCAATTCGTTGGCGTACGTGGTCGGCCTTCCACGACTGGCAGGTTTGGTTGATTTTGTTTTCACCGACGTAAAGAAGAGTAATGTCAGATTGTCAACGTTGACGGTGTTGGTTTCGAAATGCAATGAATCAAAGCTTCCACCTTGCTTTTTAGCTACACCATAAAACTTGACATTCGCAAGTGATAAGTGCCGTCACAGCACTGATAGGCCACGAATGCGAATTTAAATATTCGTCGACAGATGGATTATTCACGAGCGCACACGTTCAAGTGACACATTGCTCGCGTCCAATATGTAAGCTCGGTATGACTGACATGCTTGGATACCATGAGTCTATCATGGTGAAAAGTCGGAGAGTTCTTGAAGTACAAGTGGTAAGAAATAGTGTGCTATATAATCATATTTTGTACCACAAAGCTGTTTTTTGGCTTTCTTACGTTGTGTACTAGTTTCATTTTAAACTACTAAATAAAATGCCATGAGTAAAATCCCAATCTAACCAAATCAAATGATTTATTTCATCTGCAAGTAAAGATGCTGGAGCCACATACAAAGGGCCAATTTTTGTTGGCTTTACTAGGTTCGGGCCCCGAGTTGCTTGGTGGATGGTGACAAAGATTCAGGGGAAAAAAAGAAATCTAGGTAACCAAACTCCAGAAAATATGTTAGCTAAAAGGTTAACATAACCTAATACATAATGTACAAAAAGGTACAATGATTTACGATCTAAACAGTAAATGTCAAGATTATTTATAAAATATTTATTGAGTAATGTGGATAAGTTATAATAAAGGCACTGCAAGCCATAGTTTGTACGATAAAGTGATACTCTCAATTACTCCTAACAGTGAGTGCCTATTGTGGTTATATTTCTGAAAAAATTTGAGATGTGCAAACAAAAAATTCACTTCTGGTGATGAAAAACAAAATAACCTAGTCAGGAAGTATTCATAGAATCAATATACGTAAATTGATAATTTGATCCTTTTTTGAAATATTGATTCGGTACGGAATAAGTAATGAACGTTTCCAATGAGGCGTTACACTTTCTTCCGATGCAATAGTATTTACTTTCGATTTGATTTTGTCGTCGTACCCCCAAAAAGACGAAAATATGTTTTTTGAGATTTAAGTAATTCATAGTATATTTGTTATTTTATATTTTGTTGAAGATTGAAACGATATCAAGCAATAATCCCGAAGATTTTTGCATAATGTAATTGTAATAGGATTTATATATCCAACTCAACACATGTGTTCTGAAAATATGACACACAATGTTTTATCATTTTTCACTAGTCGAACAGGCTTATAAATATACTGGAGAGTTTTGTATAGAGTTGCATGTTTATCGATTGCCTTGATAATATTGCTTTAGTGTTTGTGTGGTTAATATTAAGCCATTTGACTTTGACCACATTGCAAAATTGGAGAGCATGGCATTTCCTTTAATTAATAATTTTTCCGCATCCGCGTCAGAGAGGAAGAGACCGGTCTCGTCAGCATATATTCGAAAATGAGTGCCCTCCCCAGTATTTATAACTTATAAATATTAAAGAGCAAGGTCCTCAATATCATACCTTTGGGACATCATATCTGATCAGTACAAAAGTTGCTAAATGTGCAACAATGCACACACACAACATACGATCTTCTAGATATGAACACAAAAATGAAAGTGAGGAACCACCAATGCCGAACTGGTATACATTGTCAACAAATATTTGTTGACAAACATTATCAGCAAACCATTTTATGTATACTTTGTCAACAAACCATACTAAAGCGAGCTGCTAGGTGGACGTTTGACGCTTCACTCCTGGCAAGTCTGACCCCAGAGGACGCCGCACTATGTGTCACAGAACATACTCTAAGTGCGGCATTTGAGGCTGTTCCTCAGAGTTCTGAAAGCATACCGAAGAGGTGTGAGCCACGGTGGAACAAAGACTGTGCATTTACAAGAAGAAAACAGCAAAAAGCCTGGGATACATTCAGACGCTACCCTACTCCTCTAATTAAAATATAGTTCAAATAGAGGAAACCAAAAGCTCGATGGACGAGGAAAAAGCTAAACGAGGAACTTGGGTGACGTATGTTTCTTTAGTGAATAGTTTTGTCCCGTCCAAGGGAGTTTGGGGCCGACACCGGAAAATCAAGGGTGATTATCATTCTTGTGTGATTCCTCTTTTTCATTCTCATACAATCTCGCTAAGAGATGTGGCTGATGTCCTCGGAGAGCAGTGGCATAATGTTTCTAGCTCCGATAATTACAGGTCTAAATATAAACAGGTCGAGGCTCGTGCAGAATGCCATCGCACCGGCATCCCGAATGAAAAATCCATCAATTAAACCCTGTTTGGCAGTCAATGTTTTCTAGAGGACCGCTGACTGTGCCTGACTGTACGTCAAGCATGTCTGATTGGCCAACAAGTTACTCTGACCGACAGTCAAACTCCAGCCAGACTCCGCTTGTCGGCGTTCTGTTGATTTCCTGGTGGCAGTCGGCCGCCGCGAAATGCCGTCAAGGTTTCTTGGTGGCGATTTTGATTGTACATCGATTTTCTCCGACTGTACGTCAAAAGCTTTGACGTGCAGACAAACGTACGGTCAAAGGACGTGAAGTTCATTCTGAATACCACTCTTTCGCCAAATCTATGAATACGAAAAATAATCTATGCAGGAGAAAACAATGTCGGGACATGAGCCGATGAAACCGCTGATGTTATAGATATGACAAGCAGGGCACCCAACAACCCTGATCAGAAGCCTGCCGAAACGCCGAACACACCACTTTCTACTTTCGCTTCGCCCATAGAGGCTTCGCCGACCTTCCATGAAAGATCGCTCTCAACTCGTTTCGTTCGCCCGCTTGCTTCAACCTGTCGATCCTGCCCGGGCTCTACAATGTCTTATGTTTTAGTAGAATTTCTCCTAGACAAGACCCAGTCTGTCGTGAGTTCCGACTATGAAAGGATCTTCAGCGGTGTAGTTCAAGACGACAAGGTATACCAGGCCTACTGGGCCGGAGACGCGCGAACAAAAGGAGGGTACTACGACGCGAAAGTACTCTTCATGGCAGGTGAGTAGAACTTGAAGTACCACGATTGATGTACGAGTGCTTTGCATAACATGTTGTAGGCTTAACTGCATATGTAGCCGAAGCATTATTTAGAGCGATGCACTCATTGTCGGAACCTCGCGCTTCAATACTGAAACGCTCTTGACCCGGGCCGAGAGGTTTACGCTAGAAAGTTTATACCTTTCTATCTGGTATGGGCTATTAGCCTTACCGCTCTGTCGGAGCTCATTATTATTGTTTCATGAAGAGCGCAGACAAAAAGCATCCTCAAGCGTAGTTCAGATATGTCTGCTGCTCGCGTTCGTCCTTGGAAGCCAGGGCTGTCTGTCGTAGCATGCATGCTTGCGCTCTAGCTTCAACGGAGTCGCATACGTTTTGTGAATTAAAGTGTATATGGTCGTCCCGAAAGGTTCAGACATCGAAGGCGTTTCTCTGAAACATGTTTAGGGTGCATGTGGGCCCGTTTGTAAACCAATTTTCCTTTTGCCTGAAAAACGCAAATTTCAAATTGAAAAAAGGACGGGTACGCACTTTCCTTATTTATGATGGCATGAATTACATTCATTTTAAGGACTTGTGAACGGTTTCATAACCATGCAAGAGGGCGCCTCGGCTTGTGAATCGTTTTATAGTCATCCAGATGGCCACCTCGAAATGGGAGCTTTTATATAAATGCTGCCCTTGTTGATGAAATTCTCTTGGCAGCGGCAGTCAGACGTCATCTTATGGACCATCAGGGCATGTTCCACCAGGGCTGCTGACCGGCAGTCTCTGTCACAAATTACGTATCTTGGTGGAATTTTCAATAGGGATGTGTGGATAAAATATTGCAGGATACAACAAGCCCTTCATAATGCACGAACGTAAGTTGGCTCTTACTCTATAGAAGCAGTCGGCCCCTGGTCCTGACAGGGTTCACTACGAGATGATTCGTCAGCTTGCCCCAAAATCTCTGGAAATTTTTCTCTGTAGTATTATGCTCAGCTACGGGGCCATTTAAGTGTCAGTGAACTAAAACGCAAGCTTCTTTGAAGTATCGAATATGTCAGTATGCATCCAAGAGCTACTCGAGGCGGGTGCTATGAAGAGTGTAATTCTTTAATGTGTTTTTGAGAAAATACATATCACCATTCTACCACTTAGCACGAACAAAAAAATCAATATTTGTGAGTCACTTATTTAACACTTAACACAGGAAGCATAACCTCCGCAAGATGATGCCCATTATAAGACACTTTCAAAATATAATTTCAAGCTAATTCCTAGTCTCCATTACGATCTCACTTCCGTGTCCACCAAGGGTACATTATTTTCATTAATGAGAATAGATGCAACCTCCGTCTCAGCGCTATTGTTGAACATGGCAGACATATGAGCAAGTGCTCCTAGAAATGGCACCGCACGTGTCCTTCGCTCTCGTCGTCCGCTTTTGAACGGACGCTTAGTTGACTTCAGGGTCGGCGCAAGGATTCGATGAATTAGGTCTGAACTCCTCCAGAACTGGGAGGAATCGAACGATCTACTGCAGCGGCCCTGCAACTTTCTGTTAAATCAAATGCGCCAGTTCCTCCACTGCTGAACTATTTCAGCCAGTTAAAGCGAATTGAACAGACCTAAGTCAGGCGCAAGCTTGTCTGCTTTGTGCGCAGGTGCTGAGATGATGTCGGAACGAGGAGCCCTGATCTTCAAACATTAAAACAGCGGAAAAATTTGACAAAGGACGAGCCAACTTCAACCAACTCGCTCAACTTACCGCCTTGTTGAGCTATTATCCTCTAATTGGTAAAAAAATAGTGGGTAGATCTCGAGGCCTGTAGCATTGAGGTCTGCCCACTATCCTTCCAATGAAAATCAATCAGAGCGCGGCGTATTTCTGACGTCAGCGCAAGTATTCCGCATGAAGCAGACGACTTGCTTTGCGCATGATTACAGACAAGAAGCAGGGGATTAGGAATGGTAATATTGCTGATGACAATAATTGATAATAAGTCGAGAGGAGCTGCATTTAAATGCCTCTTCTTTCGTTCTTTCTGGTATGTTCGTTTGCGCATGTGAAGCGCGTCGTAAAGCCGCTTTTCAGCGCACCTTTGCACAGCTAGCAGTGGGTCTGCTGGAAAAAGGCGATGGACCGGTCTTCGTTAGGAAGACCGCTGCCAGCATTTGGCAGGTCGGAAGATTTGCGCTGGCCGGACGTAGCCCGTGTGCCGATGTTTAGAGACCTCTGATACAGAGGCACAATGCTAGTGTTTGCACCTTTGGCTTCGCTTGCACACAATGTGAGAACAATTGTATTGTTTTTGAAGCTTAAGAATTTGCTGATGTGTACCTTCTTATATTTTTTTATATGTTTTGACTTTTTCCATACTAGCTTTTCACGCACGTTTCTTTTAAATTTCTTGGTTTTCACATACAGCAATGTCTCGTTAATATGGTCGCCTCCGTTCCCCCCAAAAATCGTGCATGATTAAGGAGACAAAATGCATGTATTTTTCCAGTTTTTTCCGAGAATTGTGTCCATATAGCGGAATATCCATATTAACGAGGTTCATATTAACGAGACATAACTGTAGAATGTTCTGAGTCGTCCTTTTTTTAGATGCGGAGCATCTCTTGCTCGGGGCTATGTCCCGCGGCGTCGTAGTCCGCACTCACGTGACTACGCACGCGCAACACTCCTCCTTCCCTCTCTCCAACAGCTGCGGGTTACTCTCTCCGCTCTCTCTACTTCGTTTCAGCTTGGGTCCAGACGCAGCTGATGCTACAAGCGCGTGCATGCTGCCCTGAACAGTGCTTTGACTGCACGAGCGCGCGTGCTTGGCAGGGACGCTGAAAGCCCGGAGCTCGCGCTTGTAGCTTCGGCTGCCTCTGGACCCAAGCTGAAACGAAGTATACCAGCTGCGTGCACTGCGCGTGCGTTAACTTGTACTTACACCGCGCGCGCACGCGCAACTCTCCTCCTCTAGTCTCCTTTCCTTCAAGTGTGAAAAAATAAACGGCGAGCGGCGACCGTTCCAAGTTTCTCTGCCGCTAGCCGCGACGAAGGCTCGCGTAGGGGTTCGCTAGTGCAGTCGGTGGCGCCATCTCTCGACGTCAGCACGCAACTGACTCTTTCCTCGGAACCAACACGATGCTCCGCATCACCCCATGGTTCCCCTCGGGAAGATGGTGTAACTTTTACAAGCGTCCACGTGTGAAGTTACGACGTCGCTTTTTCGAACGCTTCCGTAACCACTCTCAAACCTTTCAAACGCTAAAAAACGAACGGCCTACAAAATCTAGTTTTTGGCGCTCAAACCTCCAATCCGGCATAACAACTCGAGCATGCACATTCCGACAGCCTCAAAGTGAAGACTAAGATTAAAAAAACGATCAACTTAAGCTCTTTACCGGAGAGGAGCGGAGCAAAGTGAGTCGTGTCCGCGCTCAGCACTGTTGGTTTGGAAGACTAGCTTTAAGCCCTCAGCAACGCTTTCCCACAATTCTACAAACGCAGGGGGTTAAACTACAGCTGCCTGAAAAGAAATTGCTCTGAAAAGGATTGTAGAGCTTACCAATCGCTGAAAGGTCCTTGCCGGTTGTTTCTGGAAGAATATCGAAGATCTGTTAAAGACACTGAGCAACATTCCGTCGTCTGTGCACAAGGGCGTACAGACGACAGAATATTGCCGTAGAACTTACCCATTCCTGCTTCAAATAGTATTCAGCCGAGGGTGATGTTAAAAAACGGCGCGAAGGTGGAACTTCAACGAAGTATAACAGATATACTGATCACCAGGTATCAAAACTGGACTCCGTCAAACATTCGCTATGTCAGGTAGTATCGACAAGGTCACGGCGGGTCCCGAAAGTTAAAAACACTAACGTAAGGAAGGCCAAAGCAAGGAACCTGCAAAACGCCCACTTGCTCTCAACTGAGAAGTAAATCGAATGCTCGTAGAGAGAAAAAATATCGCAGTAGGCGCGCGAGCCTCGTCGTCTTCACCCGCACGATGAGCGCTCAAACCACTGATTAAATCAAACAAAAAAAAGTGTGCACTCTTTATTTTTATAATTATGATGCGAGCGTCGACCATAGTAATGTCCCTTGATAAAAATAGGCGTTGCTTTTTTGTCAAGTAGAGAAAACTAGCATTCAGCAAACGCTTAAGAAATACGTTGCTCGAGCGAGTGCTCCGCTTTCGGGGACAGCTGATTTCAGTGCAGCGCTGCCATTTGCTTCCAAGCGTAATACAGGAAACGAGGCTTACAAGCTCCGCCAATCGCAGAGCAAGAACAAAATCATCAAGGGGATTTTCGGGCGAGTACTTTATGCGTCTTTCTAAAGCCACTTGGCTATGCATTTATTACTAGCGCCAAAAAGACTTTGTAACAATTTTTGTGTGAAGGTGCAAATAATCTGCCACGAGTGAGTGCTGCGTTGATACTTGAAATGAACACTCATTGCAGCACATTCCCACCATTTGTTTTCAAGGACGGTGCGCTCGAGAAAGGCCCCTTGTGTACTGGTGCATTTAATTCTGCATGAAAGAAATGCAAAAAAAAAGCCTTATGTGCAACAATACATAGGTGCCTCGGTGCGTCTCCTAAAAGGGACACTGCAATGAATAAACACATCTCCAATTTAAAGCTCATTTGGGACACGTTTTACCTCTATACTTCGTCTCACCTTCCGTCCAGACGCAGCGGATGCCGAGAAAACGGGACCAATCAGCTAGCGTCAAAAGTGCAAGTCACTGTGCCTTCTTTTGTTTATCGATTGGTCCAGCGATGATAGAACACGGACAGAAATATCACGAACACCGTGATGGTGCCCTTTGACGCTGTCTGATTCGTCATATAATCTCGTAGCATCGGCTGCGTCTGGACGGAAGAAACTGAAGCAGTAGAGCGCAGCCCTTAGGCGCCCTTTTCCAGACTGAGCAGGTGTCGCAGTTGGCGTCGCTGTCGCTGTCGCTGTCGCCGCAGCCGTCGCCGTCGGCGGAACCGCGCGGTGCATAATGAGAAAAGTCCCACCATGCAACGTGAGGGAGGAGGAGGTGGGAGGAGGAGGCGAGGAGGAGGAGAGGAGAATGAGGGAGACAGAGAGGAGTAGGAGGGAAGACGAAGGAGGAAGGATGAGGGGGAAAAGGAGGAGGATGACAAGGAGGAGGAGAGGAGGAGGGAGGAAGAGAGGAGAGAAGATTGATGAATGAGGGTAGGAGGAAGAGGTGGATGAGGAGGAGGAGGAGGAGGAGGAAGAGGAGGGAGCAGGGAGGAGGAGGAAGAAGAGAAGGGAGGAGGGAGTAGTAGTAGCAGTGAGGATGAGGAGGTGAGGAGAGGTGTACCCTCCCCTCAGAGCCCTTCCCTCCTCGTCCCCAGAAGCTCCGCTCTAATCCGGCGTTACAGGGTGTTCCAAAGTCTTTCATTTTTTTATATTTCATCCGCCAAACAAATATTGCGCAATATATAAGCCTTAGACGCAATTTAGGTAAAGGTCATGGATAGTTCTAAGCCCCACCGACAGATCACTGGCCATGCCCATTACTACTAGACTGACTTGGCTGCTCGACCGAACACGTTAAGAAGCCTCGTGTCTCCCTTTAGAGACATCCGGTGCGTCTAGTCTGCCGTCTGACACTGCCTGCTAGTCACGAGCAGACAAGCGGCAGTATCCTGCATCGTCTGCTATTGCACCAGCGTCTATTGTCGTTTGCAATGCCGAGACTCTGACATAAAAGCTGCGCTTCGGTGTTGTAATGACGTTGGATGCCTCCCACGCCAGCAACACTTTCCAAAGCACAGCGCAAATGTTTACCCAAACAACACGCAACGTCGGGCCAAAATTGGACTTCCATTGGCAAACAATGGACGAAGGTTGGGTCAATGTAGCCATTCTTGCGCCAATGTTGGGGGTTCACTGGCATAAGGTGGACAATGTTGGCCTGTCTTAGACAGTGGCTTACCAACGTTAGCAGTCGATTGGCTTATGCTAACAAACAGTCGCCTGTCTTAGCCAATAGGTTACCAACGTTGGTAATTGATTGACCTACGCTGGCCAACGTTTGCCTGTCTTAGCCAATGGGTTACCAATGTTGGTAATGGAGTGGCTCAGGCTGGCAAACATTGGCCTGTCTTAGCCAATGGGTTAGCAACACTGATAGTCGATTGGCTTAGGCTGGCCAATATTGACATGTATTAGCCAATGGGCTACAAACATTGGTAATTTATGGGCTAAGGCTGGCGAACATTGGCCCGTCTTAGCCAATGAGTTAGCAACATTGGTAATCGATTGGCTTAGGCTGGACAACATTGGGCTGTCTTAGCAAATGGGTTACAAAGATTGGTAATTGATTTTCTTTGGCTGGCCAAGATTGGCCTGTACAAGCCACTGGGTTACGAACCTTGGCAATTGATTGGCTTGGCTGGCCTGTCTTTGCAAGTGGTTTCGCAAAAGTTTGCGCGTTAAGTCCGTGCTCCGGAGAGCGAGAGTTTGGCGCTCCTTCCACTAAACGGACAGGAGTGCCGCCGGAGACTGACACTCGAGAGCGCTCTTCAGGCACCAATTATTTCTCGGAGCGCGACTAGACTTCTTCGGGCTTCGTGACGTCACGTAAACATAAAAGATGGCTGCACTGTTGTTGAGACCGTCGAGATGGAAGGCGTACCCAAACCGCTGCTCCTTTTCAGTTGATTAGTCCCTAATCCTGCAGATAAAAACCATCTGATTTGAAAGACAAGAGACAAATTAGCGTTCCGGAAAAGGTTTGTTCGTGCATATCACCTGAAATCGTATTCACCTATCAAACAGTATCGTGCCGATTGCACAGCGACAGATAAGTTGTCGAGATGATGAGACACTCGGACCGCTTTTCCTTTTATAATGCGTAGCCAAGCGAATAAAGATACTTGGATTGGAAAGCCGGAACATAAGTTAGCGTTGAGGAAAATGTTTGTTGCATGCGCCTTGTCTGAAAACGAATTGATCTGTCGAAAGAGCATTCCGAAAGCTTGGCGACAGAAAAGTTCTCGACGACACAGTCAGACCGCTGCCCTTTTTTGAAATACTTCGACAAGCCGCAGCGTATAAAGAAACTTAAATGGAAAGCTGAAGTGTCAGTTAGTGTTGCCCAAATAGTTTGTTCATGGATGTCACCTGACAACGAATTCATCTATCGAACTGTAGCGTGCCGACAGCAGAGCGACAGTAACGTTTTTGAGATAAGAAGACCGTCGAACCGCTGCCCTTTTAAGGATGCTAAACCCAGCCAAAGTTGGCCCAGTGAATTAAGATTCTCCGATTGGAAAGCCAAAACATTCTGCTCATGCATCTCGCCTGAAAACGATTTTACGTGCTATCTATTTAACAACGGTGTGCCGCTATCGGCTTAGCACGTTGACGGCTTCCGTCTTGCGCTGCAAGGCAAGCCACAAAATATCTGACAAGTTTGGGGTTTCTGCTCCGGCAAGCGAGTTCAAGAAATTTGAACCGCATGCATGGTCAATAAATAGATCGGCCAGGGTAACTTTTCACCTATGTGATTGATGCCAGCGCTCAAACATTTCAGAAATATTAAAATGGTTGTAGAAACTTCACAACGTCGCCATTTCATTTACTTTACACACTGCTGCTTCACACAGGCCTTTATTAGTTTATCTCCGAAATAGCTTTGGCCTCTGCCACTTGCATTCATGAGATTTCGGGTTCGTCATAACCGTGCGGTCGAAACGCGCTTGTGCGGCTCGTGGATAGTTTCGATGTGTCGCGCTCCTATACGCCATGCGCCGTGTTAGTTGCAGCGCTCGAGAGTATGACAACTTGGAGCGTCGGAGTGAGTAAAGGAGCGCGGACTTAACGCGCCCATTGGCGATCCATTTGCTTGGGCTGGCCGGCATTGGCCTTTATTAGCAAATGCGTTACCAATATTGTGATCTAATGAGGTTTCTAGGAAACAAAATCATGATGAATGTTCACAGACCCACGAGCAGGTCTGTGGACGTTTTCCCGCTAGTGCCTTCCAGTCAGCGAGCAAGAAGTGGCAGTCGCGTGGCAGCGCCATACTGCCGCCGAGCGAGTGCCACTGCCACTTCATTCAGCACAGTCTCACATTCTCAATTTTCTCTTGTGTGTTCTAATGCAACCTGAAAAGATGAGGATATGTGCCAGTACGTGTTGCCCGCACGTGTATAGGATGCAATGCCGCTCACCTGGGGCTGCGAGCATTGCCACTCCTCTGGACTCGCAGCCTCCCACGAATGTTTTCCTCACACTTCGCTAAGGGCTCAAACGCATATAAAGTCACGTAAAGAGCCCTCTATATTTGTTGAACCTCAGGTGCTTAATGGCTTGCCATTCTTTGTGTATACAGAAGAACATCAGTGATGTGTTCCCGGTTCATACGACTTCCCAGTTCATACGTTCGCGAGTGAGGGCACGGGAAACGTCCAATAGAGCTGCGTTGGTTTTTTTCCCGGTTCATACGTTCCCTGATAACACGATTACCTAGATAACGCTCAACATTCTGCCAAATGTCGGTCGGATTATACTTTTTTTGGCAATGAACGGAGCTTCGAACATCCGGTTTCGACGAACGAGCGCCAAGCGCGCCGAGGCATACACAGCGGGCGCGTGCGCAACGGTCTGGCAGCACCCGCTGATAATGCCGCCGCTGCGTCTATTGTTCTCCGCAACTTCCGAGAGCCGTCCGGGTGATTAAGGCCGTTTACAGAACCCACAGCGCGGTTTTACTGTCTTGGCTCATTATTCGATTCGTCAAAGAATCTTTCCCATGAAATAATAACAAAGAATTCTGAGCGATTGCATACCCGGGGCGTCGTACTAACCGCTCGTAACAGCGCGTCCATCTGATGCTGTCGTTCACTTTGCTCTTGTCGCGTGGCACCGCTGGCGAAAGTGGCACGAATGCTGTCGTAACGAGCAACCGAAGCAGCAGCGTAAAAAACGGAACCCAAATGCAGCTGTATACCAATCGTTCGCCTGTGCGAGCGCATATCCCTACAAAAAAGAAAATGGTTCAAAAATAAACCGGAATGAATCTGGAATTGCAATCCGTCATATGGGCCCATAAGCAAACCGGATTTCTAGAAACCGTTAAATGAACCGGAAATAACCAGTCCGGAAACCCAACCGTAATTGGTCGAAGCAGAAGCTGAACCGTATCTGGCCAATCCGTAGATCTTCACCGGAGTGGGTCTAACCGTATATTAAACCGTATCAGGCAACACCGGAAAATAATAGAAATAGTTTAATAGAGTGACATACCTACCCTTACAAAAATGTCATATCTGGACTTATATTAAAAATACAGATATGAATATATAAGGAATCGGGCAGATATGCATAATAAGGCCGTATCTGGATGGACAGAGTCATATCTGCACAATTCCTTATATACCCATATCTGCCCAATTCTTTATATACCATATATAGACTGCTTTATATGATCCCATGTTTGGGCCTGTCAAATAGGGTACCCACCCCATATAAAGCAATTTCCATGTGATGCTCCTTCTAGCATCACATGAAAATTATTGCCATGGGGCAGGTACTATACTTTCCAGGTCCAGACTTGGGATCGTATAATGCATTTTTACGAATATCCACAAAATATACAATTTACTGCTATCCCACACTGCCAAACGTGTATTTACGTAGATATATCTACAGAATAGGCCACAGACCAATCTTTATTGGCCTGGTTTGGAATTTGTCATTCCGACAAATATGTATGCTACAAAGATAGAATGCAGGCAATCACTAGTTAGAAAACATTTTAACATATCATTCGACGTCGGAAAGTCGCAGCCCTTTGGTGGGATTGGTTGTCGAGGGAGCAGACAGGGAATATGGTTTGCAAAAAAAGTTTTATACATAAAAGTGCCAAAACTCCAAACTAGCACTTCCCCATTCAAAAAAATGATAAGAAACTGTAATATCACACGGACAACCAATAAAATTAAAAATGTAACAGCACACACGGACACCTATTAAAATAAAACAAACGGGAGGCGACAATTATGCTGTAAACTACACGAAAGTTCCAAAGTCGTTGATTCTCACTCACAGAGTCACAGTCCTGATTCACCTCTCTGGTCGAGCACAGCAGTTTTGACATGGGCTTGCTTGCTAGCCTCGTCGTTGAAGTCCTTCCTTGCACCGTGCGATGTTCAAAGTCCCCCAGTCGCTCCTCGCTGGCCTTGTTTTTCCGTTCGGTCCCCAAATCATCCCTTGTGACCACGTACGTTGCACACACACACACAGACACCATTGTTCGCCGGAGGCAATACAAGATGAAAAGGTCATTACTGCTCCTTGAACACGACGAGGTCACCTCTGTTTCCTGGACTAGAAAATGAAGAGGGCATCATATCTTTAACCCTCAAAAAAGGAAAAAAATTACCACATAAGTAACAAAAACAAAAACACGAAGGACTAAATCATGAGAAAAAATGAAATAATGAACACACAAGTAAAAAGAATAAAGACACGAAGGACTTACACAGACAGCCACATTTGGTCAATTAACAATAACGTTTAATTCTGGTCAAAAATCTTCCTGCTGCGTTAAAGATCACCAATATGATGTGTAAACTAGGCGACCTTGAGCAAAACAGGAATATTTGTGATCATAATTCAAATGTCATTGCGAACTCAAAAAGCGTGGCTGCCTGTGTAAGTCTTTCGTATTACTATTCTTCTGAATTCTGTGTTCATTATTGTGGCTGCTCAGGACCAGGCGGAACTTGGTGGTGCTTTTTCCATTCTGACCTTACTTCGGAAAGCTTCGTACCCATAGAAAGAAGCACTAGCTTCTCTACATAATCCCACCCCTTCTCCTTGGAGATACCATCCGTGTATGCTGTAATTGGAAGAAAAAAGACAATAATCAGCACACATACACATTATTAACTACATTGTTTTGTAATAATTTTTCTAAATAGGCCCCTGGCCCAGGACCAAAACAACACAATACTTTTTTTTTGTGGGATGTATAGTTTTGGCACAAACGATTTGGCCCGCATTTCGCTGAATATACCCTGTATAACCTTAAAGTGCACCATTACAATTTCGGCGTACTTTACACCACCATTGTGCTTCCTATGTGCATGACATTTAAAAGCCAAATCCGCGAACACTTCACAATAATTTATGCTTATTAAGCCGTGTGCTTTATGTGGGGCCTTTAAGTTCAAAGCATCCAAAGTGCGCGTCCGTCTGCATTCGCACAGTATACAGAAGAGGGGAGAATGCGGCCGGACAACTGCTTTCACTTTGCAGCATATAGCTCAAGGATTCTCTAAATTTTGCTTATAGAGGGCATTTCACCACGGAGAACGTACAAAGACAAGCTTGAAGGTCGCACAGGCAGTCTAAAAAACCGATTACATCGCGTTTTTTTCGCGCTATAAAACGGTGTGTAATTATAATCATAGCATCAATGGGACTACACAAGATTGCATTAAAGTTCCCAATTGGGTGTGTTTTATACCACACAGCCACTGTGTGTACACAAGTCAACTAGCTCTACAGATACCGCTCAGCACACCACTGCTAGGCTGAATCAGATAAGTGTCACACTTGCCGAGCTTGAAGTACAGTCGTGATCTATACGAAGGTGAACAAGCAATCGTCGACTGCCCAGTACTGGGAGCATCATGCAGCAGCTGACTTGCTCTCCTTTTCAAATGCCTTGCCAAACAAGTGTGGTAAGTCGTCTGATAAGGAGAGAACGTCACCACGGACAGCACTGAGCAGTTGATACTCACCTGTTTACCTTCATATGGATCAAGTCTCTACCTGGCCGAAGTAGCCAGTGTGTGCGCAGCACAAACGGCTGTATTGAAATCTCAAGAGGATGAAAGTTCAGAACAGGCTTGGTAAGGTTTCACATTGCAAGTATGCCCATGCAAATTTCACTTTCTAAAACATAAAAATGCATTTCAAATTGTCACCAGGACAAGCTGCTCTTACACAGCTGTATATATAAGGCAGCTTACCATCAACAACCTTTGCAGACTGCCATGGACCTATCCTCGGCCTAGTCGATGCTAGCTTCTGTTCGGCGAGGGCTGCACTGAGTAGAAAGGTGAAAAATGTGCTGTAGATTATGTGAAACAAACAAACAAAAGCAATCCTAGCATGCACAACTCGCTAGAGGCACTGACAAATAAAAATCAGAGGTTGGGTCAATTATGTTAACGCAATATACTTCAAACGCGTACCATGAGTGCTGGCAAGATATTTGCTGCCTTCAATCTAGATAAGCTTGTAAATTTACATGCCAAATAACAAATAACTTAAAAGCTGAAATATATTTCGATGGAACTACAAAAACCGAAGACTAGCTCTGCAAATATGGTGCTATCTAGTACACCATAGATAAGTAGAATCGGATTACAGCGTCCCCCTTACAAAGACTGAAGCAAAACAAGTATAGAGTCTGCCGCGCCACTACAACAGAAACGATGGTATTGTGATCTCATGGAGATCAGAGTTCGGAACAAGTGTGACAGGGTTTGGCACGACAAGTATGCTAATGTCATTATTCATTTTTTTGTATATTTACGGTGACAGTGCAGGGAAACAATCACACACCAGATACTCAGAAAGACAAGCACACGCGCTGAACTTATAACTCTTGTGTATTCGACTACTTCATTCTTTACTTCAACGTCTGGATTGACTTTCCAGAACGTGATAAGCAGAAGAAATAGCACAAAATACAAGAAAAAAGCGAAAGACAAGACAAAAAAAAAGGAAAAGACAAAAGAAAAACGAAAAAAGCAAACCCTTACAATTCATCCCTCTCCCTCACCGCTATCGTTTAGATAGAAATTGGAGCTCTTTGGTCGACAGCGTTATAGAAGGACTACTTACACACTTGTCCTTCAGATGCCCTATTCTTTGCGGTTTCATTATTTTTCTTGTCAGTGGGTCTCAAATCCTCCCTATTACGGAACAATTTTCAAAATGTGCTACGCAACCACAATCCTGACAGTAGATTCTCAAATGTCCAGCGACGACTCGGTGGGTATTATAAAAATGCTCCCTTAAACGATTATTCAAATACCTGCCAGTCTGGCCTACATACTCCTTACTACGCTACTTATGTAGACCAGACTGGCAGGTGTTTGAATCATCGTTTAAAGGAGCATTTTTATAACACCCACCGAGTCGCCGCTGGAAATTTGGGAACCCACTGTCCGGATTGTGGTTGTGTAGCACATTTTGAAAATTGTTCCATAATAGCTAAGAGTCGAGACCCATTGACAAGAGAAATAATGGAAGCGCAAAGAATAGAGCATCTGAAGAACAAGTGTGTAAGTAGTCCTTCTATAGTGCTGTCGACCAAAAGCTCCAATTTCTATCTTAAGGATAGCAGTGAGGGAGAGGGATGACTTGTAAGGGCTTCCTATTTTCGTTTTTCTTTTTCTTCGCTTTTTCCTTGTATTTTGTGCTATTTTTTCTGCTTATCACGTTCTGGAAAGTCAACCCAGACGTTGAAGAGAAGAACGAAGTAGTCGAATACACGAGTTGTAAGTTCAGCGCGTGTGCTTGTCTTCCTGAGTATCTGGTGAGCGATTGTTTCTCTGCGCTGTCACCGTAGAATATGGTTCACCAACTCGCCCAAGCATCCATTCTATCATTTATGCAACATTAAAATGACTCTGAAAGTGCGACCACCTACGGGGTGTATTCACGCAAGTCTTGCAAGTGTTGAATTGTAGGTACAGCGCCCTGGTTGCGTCCATGTGCGATATATGACCAAATACCACAGAGACCAAAATCTCTCCGAAAACTAAAGGGCGCGGTGGCAAGCGGCAAGAGTGGCACTGTTCACCACTCTCGCCGTTTGTTCGTGTTTGTGTGTTGTTACTAACAAGCGCACCAATGGGAAGGCTTCAGCCATTATTGGGAACACTAAAATAAACAAATACAAAATACAAATACAACACACAGCAAGACTGGATGCAAGTAGTGACGCACTTCTGTTGGGGTTCTGTGGATATGTCTACAGCATGTAGTTGGTCAGCCATTTCAAAGTTGCGATGCGTCGCTCGCTGTAGATGAGCAATTTAGCCAGTGCAGTACGACTGCTAGCCTGGGGTCTTCAACCTGCACCACGCAGTAGTGATACACGACCGCATGCCGGTACGATGCTCATCCAGATCGAAATGGGCAGGGGTGGGGATTGAACCCAGGGTCCCTGGGTTTTGCAGCGCAAGCTTTGGCTCCACGTGCTCCAAGCTGGTGTGTGCTAGCCCAGTCGGCCACCGATCCCCCAACGCAAGGCAACGCAACACACTTCTGTTGTAAACTCAGCATTCCGCTTACAAATGAAATGCGCAATTCCCCTACAGGCTTTCATTCCACGTGCGTGGCATCAAAATCGCTAAAGGCCAGCCCATAAATACAGTCTGTGTTAAAAACAATTCTAGCAGCAATAAGTTGCTATTATATTGCTCAATATATAAGCACCTTACCATGAACAGCCTTGGCAGTCTTCCATGAAGCCAGGACTTCAGCAGAGGAGACTGTCATTCTGTGTCGTCTCAGGACACTCACATCAGGATGGCGAAAGTGAATGCCAACGTCTAATTGGGAAAGGCTGCAGTAAGTATAAAGATGAAAACACAGATCAGAACATATGATAAAAATATCATGGACCAACTTGAAAAAAAGTGCACAAAAAGACAAGGACAAAAAAACAGGAACATGTAGAACACAGACTCGTGCACATTCGCAACTCGATCTATTGAACACAAAAAAAAGAAGTAAGAGGATGAGAGAAATCATCAGAAAGGCTGTGCTCGGAGAATGTGAGCTTCAGGAACCGGGGCGTGAGGCAAAGATGTCAGGTAGATTGTTTTGCAGAAACTCAACAACCTTCCCATGCAGTAAGGTGGTGAGTTCATTCTGATTGAACATCTTGAAAAATAGCACACAAAAAACAAGGAATAAAGGAGAGGAATACATACACTACATACGAGTGCAGACTCCCAACACAGATAAATTAGAAAAGAAAGAAAATAAAGAATGCGGAAGGAGCTTTAGCAAAAGTTTGAACAGGTCCAAGTGGAACGTGCTAATTCACCCATATGCATAAGACTGTAAAAACGATTTCCTCGGCAGCTCAGGTAAAAGACGGATGTGAGGACACATTGGTCGCCCATACTACGAATAATAAAGGCCTAAAATAATTCTCTTGTATGTTTTTTATAGTATCTGCTAATTACTCACGTTTTTCCTAAGGATGACATACACGAGCAGTGAAAACAGTGCATAGGTAGGTGACAATCCATCGTAGATTTTAGAGAGAGATTGAGCTGTCTTTATGTATTAGCCATCCATCTGTTACCTTAACTGACATAGAAATTATGTTTTTTTTTAAATCTGCTCTTGCTAACAGGTAAATCAGCGCGTTCCACTTGGGCCTGTGCTCGAGCTCCGTCCGCATTTTTTATTTCTTCCTTCTCTGATTTATGCGAGTTCAGTCTGCGCTTGCATGAGGTCTACGTGTTACTCTCCTTGTCTCCTTGACATTTTGCGAACTATTTTTCAAGGTATGTTCAATTAGTACCAGCTCACCACCTTACTACAATCACGCAACAACTAAAAACAATTACAACTTACACCATTCGCTAAAGGCAGTACCAAACGAAAAAACAGGGATTGGGTGAGGTATGTCTAACACTATATACTTGCACTGAACAAAATATAGATACCAAA